>JARFNW010158993.1:0-18226 GCA_031763155.1 Dirona albolineata
ATACACTGTTCAATACTACTCATATCTGGACCAGACAACATGGTAATGTAGCCTCAGGTGTTCACCAGACAGTTATACAAACTGAGGGAATTTTACCAAAGAGGCAAGGCTAAGCAATTGTATGTTGTTGAAATATAAATTGTTAGGGGCCAGGCCATGTTAAATCCATTGTGATATGATTTCTCTTACATTTTCATTTGTATATATATTTTTTTAGATTCTGACGTAAACTTGCTACTATACAATCATTCTTATGTTCTGACCCGAATACATGACATAGAACAACTTGAAGGGGATTATTTTGGATTAAAAGCTAGTTGTATTAGAAATAGAAATATTCAAATACGACAAGTGGGCCAGGGCTGCTCACGTATTATATAGTCATTTGTGTCTTGTTTCTCAGAAGATAAATGATAATTTTTCAGGTACATGGCGTGCTGTGGTTTAAAACTATGTTAATTTGTTTTCAAATGCCTTAGAAAGCTTCAGAGAATGGTGATGTCGTTTTTCAGGAATATGCTGCATTGTGTAAAACCATTTTATTTCGTTTTCGATCCGAATACCTTCTTAAGTTTCAGAGAGTGGTGTTAAAATTTTTATTTTTTTCCCGTTCATTTCCTCAGGACAAAGGTTATGCCATTGCCAACATGCCTGAACTAGCTAGAGTACACAACAGTTTTGCCAGGTAAGAAAGATGAGTCAAAGATGGCCCGCTACTGCCTCAAACCAGATGGGAGAGGAATGCAGTTTTGGGTACACTTTTTGTATTTCATTTTTTTCTTCCCTTTTCTTTTTTTTTTTTAGTCCCCCATTTTCAAAATGTTTTTAATCTTGTCGCCAGACCGGAGCCTAAACAACTCCCTGAGAAACTGTCTGGCGTATCAAGCGTTCGTGCCATGGATTTGGAGACATTCCACTTTGTCAGCTACGTCCCTATCAACGGTCATCTGTTTGAACTGGATGGACTCAAACCTCACCCCATTGACCATGGTAACATAAAATTTGTGTGTAGAAGATAGATATATGACAAAGGTTCCTGTTAAACCTGAGCGAAAGATTCCTGAAACTTAAATTGTTCATAAAAAGAAAACAAAATGCCTGATTTGATTTTAAAATAGCAATATTACAACTGTCTGCATGGCTATCCAACATGAGACACAACCGAACAGCCATTACTTTCGTTTTAGTTATTTTAGGACTCCTGATCTCATGGCGAACGCTTGGGATTTCTGAATTTGACAAAATCACATGTTTTCTATCAAATCTGGATTGTTGAAGCTGTATCTCCTCACACCTTAAATATTTAATCTAGGCAAAGTCCCATGTTTTCAATTGTATCTGGATTATTGAGTCTTGCATCTCCTCATCATACTCTGTATATTTAGTTAAGACAAAATCCCATGTTTTCAATTGTGTCTGGATTATTGAAGCTGTATGTCCTCACTCCTTGTATATTTGATTTCAACAGTAATGTACAATTTTAGATCCATTAATAATTTCCCCCCAAACAATTTTTATATATTTATTTTTTTAATATAATTTCTTTCTCACTGACTGTTCTACAGGTCCATGGGAAAAGGGTGAGGATTGGGTGGAAAAATTCCGTAAAGTTATCTCAGATCGTCTTGGAATGGCCACAGGAGGGTAAGCAGTTCTCACTCACCTCGATCGTCATTGTCATCACTTCACCATCATCTTTAGCATTATCACACATAGTTTCTGATTCTTGGGGCGGGTTTTCTTCATAGATAGTCCTCTTTTTGGGGAGTTTGTTTTGGAGGGTTTTTCCCCTAAGCTAAATGAACATCTAGACAGGAGGTGCCGCCTTTGACGTTAAACTCATAACTTTTGGTCTTTTCTTTCTATGTAGAAATGATTTTAAAGATAAAAATGGGTTTTTAATATGTTTTTAGTCTGTACAAGTACAAAAATGGGTTTTTAGTATGTTTTTAGTCTGTACAAATACAGGCTCACATAATTTAACCCCCAACTGGCAGTGTTATTCAATATCCTTCTTGACTCCCATGGGGAGCATACAGTAGAACAGCCTGTCACTGTTAGGCTTGACATACTGATGGTATCTTTCTCTGCCTGTGACTGGGTACTCATTCGCACATGAGACAATGAGGAACAATGTGTACAGTATCTTTCTCAAGGACTCAACATCAGTAGCTTCAGCATTCAAACTCTGTACCTGCAGTCGAGTAGCCAGACAACTCAGTCACTGATACCACATTATGATTTTGTTGTTTTGAGTTTGTTTTTATTTGGGGGGGGGGTTCACGTAACATATTGCATCTCATCATCATCGTTAACAACACCCACTCCTTCACTGTCGTTATCGTCGATCCATTCCAGGGAACCTTACCACGACATTCGATTCAACCTGATGGCCGTAGTCCCTGACAAACGACAATTGTTGGAACACAAGCTGGCGACCCTAAAGACGAATCGAAACATTGTTTGTGAAGCCCTCCAACAGGTAATGATTGAATCCTGTGGCGTTTTCCTTCCAGTCTTAGGTTTTTCTTTCTTTTTCTTTGTTTGACTGGCCTGTTTTTTGCATGGCATCTACAGTATTCATTGCATGGCAACGAGGGCTGATTTTGTTGTGGACTGAATAATGTGACCAACGTTTTCCCATGCTAATGGCGAGTGGCCGTGACATATCAAACAGTAATGATGGCCTGCTTATAGGAGGCTATATGAGTGATAATGTAGAATATGTTAATTAGCTTCTATTGGTTGGTATTGACAGCACAGAACAACGTCAAATGTTATTGTTTTTGTGCCGTCAACTAATTGAAGTTAATAATTAACATACTCTACATTTTCACAGTAGCCATATGATCTTTGGATCATCATGTGGTGACAGATTTAGTATTCTCGCATGTGGGTGAATGAAATGAAACCCTATTATTTTAGTTTATATTATCTTAATACAATCAATGTTGATTCACATTCACATGATATGTGCCGAGTGTTTATATATGTTTGGAGCAAGTCTGTGGCAAATGGGTTTGGGTTTTTTTAGGTCACCCAGATGAAGTGGACTAAACTATCCAGTTAGGGCTGCCAGAAGATGGTGGTCCGAATGAGTCTGTGTGTTTGTGGATTAAATGAGTTTGGGTTTTATTTTAAAACAATATTTGACCTATTTGAATGAAAGCCAAGAAATCAAACTAAAAGACTGCTTTATACAATTAGTATTTGTCTTTAACACTAAACGTGCTGTGCCGGTTATTTGTTTTGACTCATGATTAGCGAATATATTTTTATATTATTGCATTATCAAGTTTGGCGTTCGAAGAGATGTCAACTTTTTTTTTCTTTTTTTGTACACATTTCTGATGCTAATATTTGAATTACCACCTTCTATTATTCTAAGATATCTGATCAAAAAATCTTGCACATATTGGTGGATTACCTGAATAGATAAAAAATAGTTGTATGTGAAACAAAGTAGCAATTGGTTAATTGGGTGCAAGGCTTTATTTATATTTTATTCTATTTATTTTTTTTATTTTTTTTGGGGGGGGGGGGTCCTGCTTATTTCAGAGTCCTCGAATATTCATAAGATGAATTTTCTAAAAGTCATTTTGTTATATTTTATTTTTGTTATATCTTAATATCAATGTATCACCTTATTAGTCTCCAATATTTGCTGTCATGTATCAATCTCACAGGGTTTTTGGTTTGGGTTTTTTATTATGATATAACCTCACCCTCTCGTAATAAAAGAAAATGGGAAGAAATCGCTGCCTTAATAAAGATAAAGATGAATTTATCGACCTCCTGAATTCCTATAAAGACCCACAGGCTTTACATCTGACGGGCTGTGTCCTTCGAAGTCCTTCTCAACTCTCCAGGGAGCACATAGTAGAGCAGCCTTTTACTGGCATTGCTCTAGCATTCTGATAAAAAACTTTCTTTGTCTGTAGCCAGGTACTCATTCGCACCTAAGTCAAGGATTCGAACGCAGGACCTCTCAATCTTAAGTCAAGTTGCCTAACACTCGGCCACTGTCGTCACTGAGGTTCTATATTATCTCATTCATTTTTTTAAAAGTTGAATGTCCCCAGGCTTTTAAAAGTTGATTCTCATTTCAATGCCAGTACTTAAGGAAACCTATTATTGTGTTTTATATTAATGCATACATTTTGAATGGGCGATGTAGCACATTTCATGTCTTTGATTTTGATTATATTTATACTTACTATTGAGATTGTTGTTCTTCTTAATACCATTATTTATGCAAGTAGTAGTAGTAAATTAGTATTTTAAAAATTATTATTTATTTCTTCTTATTTTTATTATTATTATTGTTGTTATTATTGGATTTTTTGTTGTTTATTTAGTTGCGGTTCTCTTATTTTTTTCATGATATTTTGTTTTTGTTTCATGATCAAGCTTAACCTGTTTTCCAGTCACCACTTCTATTACTACTGCTACTACTAGTACTACCACTACCATTACTACTGCTACTACTAGTACTACCACTACTATTACTACTGCTACTACTATTATCACCACTACTATTACTACTGCTGCTACTAGTACTACCACTACTAGTACTATTACTACTGCTACTACTAGTACTACCACTACTATTACTATTGCTACTACTACTACTACTGATAATACTATTACTACTATACTATCACTACTACTTCTATATTGTTACTGCTGCTACTACTACTACTATAACTAATGATAATACTACTACTACTATACTGTTACTGCTACTATCACTACTACTATTATTATTGCTACTACTACGAAAATGGCAGGCCAGCGTATTGGCGTGTGTTGGAAAGCATTGACAATTTGTCTACTCAATTACAGTGGCTCTCGCTTCCGTTTAGCCATCTTCATTTCTGAAAGTCTGTAGTCCCAATTTTTGTGCAAGTGCAGTAGTGATCAGCAAGTCATTAGGGGTCGTGGTCAGACATTTATATCAGCAATTAATTGTGATTGGTGGCGATTGAAGATGCCCATCTGTTACAGTACAGTTTTGTTGCTAGATATATGAACAATACATATATATATATAATGTTTCGGGTTTCCCTTGTTTCAATGTCGAAAACATAGAATGATAAAAAAGAGAACACCTCACTTCTTGGTCGCATGCTCGTCTCACAAGAAGTACCGTAGTTTGAATGATGAGAGATGTTGTGTCACGGTCCACTCCACTTAATTGCAACTCGTCGGGAATCAAGAAATTGTTGTGATTATCAGAAATTGTATTTTTTAAAAAGCGGAATTTATCCCCAAAAAAATAATCAAGAGAGACTGTTATGGTTAAGTTTGAGGTCACCTCATATCGCTATTCACTAAGGTGAGAGAGTGCTTGACAGTTTCACTGATATTGTTTGTGTTGAAGGACGATAATTGACTAGAGATGCTTTTTTATGTCATCCGGTACAATCAGTTGTGAAAATGTGTGTCCAATCTGAAATTCTAATTGCAATCTTTGGAAATTCGCTCCCACCCAGCTGCGATACATTAATGTCTTTTACATAGAATTAATTCCGCTTTTTCCGAGAGAGAGAGAGAAAAAAGTTGCCGATTAAGTGGTACTTGGTGAAACAGAGTGGTCTTTAGTTATTTATCAAAATTTGAAGAGTTGATGATACTAAGGAGAGGACATCAAACAGACCTTTTTAACATTATTGAAAAGACGTTGTTGTGCTAAAGGAAAACGCAATGCATCTTGATATGTATGCTTATTTTTTCCCATTTTCTCCTTTATCACATGAAAAGCTCTTGGATTCTAAGGTAACGCTCGATTTTTTAAGAATCAAGTTTTGCTTTGCATTCAGTTTGGTTCCGTTTTTGCAAGTGTTTCATTATTATTAAGTGCCCTTGTTTTGTTCTATTTTGTTTGGTTTTTTTTATATTTTCAGCTTCACAGTTTTGCAAGTTTTTTTGTTGTTTTGTTTTTGGTTTTTTGATTTGGCTTTGTGGATTTTGTTGAGTTGCTTTTCGGCATAATAGAAATCTCCAATTATTTTTCATTATTGATATTATTGAATCATGTGAAGTTTTGATTATGTACAGTGCTGTTGTATTTTAAAAGGCTTATGTCTTTTGAGTATAATCAGGCATTATAAGTAATTCATCAATATCGCAACAAAAAAATTAAGTTGAATTTGAACATGCTAGACTAGAAGATACGTGCTAGACTGATCCACTCTAGCGAATTGATTTGTGGATTCAGGTTGAAAGAGTGATGAAGATAAAGATGAGTGTAGAGTCCATGTACAAGGGCACACTCACAGACTAAACGTAAGTTAAGCTGGCAGGCTGTGTCATTCAAATGCCTTCTCAACTCCCCAGGATTATGCAATAGAGCAGTTTAATAGGCTCACCAGCATTGTCACTGTCAGGCTCGAGCCCAGTAGCCTGACCACTCAACCATCCACACCACATTGAATGCTCAGCCCTCATCATAAAACACCACTGAGCCCTCCAGGGTGGAAGTTGAGCTTTCTATATATATTTACTATGCGCCATTACTAATTACTCTGCCATATCAAACCTGCCAATCTCTAAGATTTTGTTTTGTTGGTTTTCATCTGTTCCTCACTCTGCTAACTCAATCTATCGTCTTACTGATGTCCTAGCACAGTATGACTATAAGGGGGTTGATTGTTATCCCCTGATTTATTACGTTTTTGTCTGCGTGATGTTGGGATATGAATTTAACATCATTCGTTTTTACCTCCAAAAAATGTATTCCTTCTCAATAATTTTTTTTGTATTGATTGATATTTTATTATATTTCTTTCAATTTATTGATTTTTTTGTTAAGGTATTTGTGTTGGGTTTGTTTTTTAATTTTTGTTTTGTCTTTTTTGTTTGTTTGTTTATTTGGGGTTTTTTGGGTCGATTTATTTTTCATACTTTCACTTTCATTTGGATCCATTTGTCATGTGCACCCTTCAGAGCTTGTCACATGGCTGGTCCCTACACTGCTTATTGCGGTATAAAGGGGATTCGATAAACAAACAAACACTTTCACTTTCACTGCAGATAATTTTGAGTATTATGACTTTCTAGTAACAATATTCAGCCCCGACAAAATATAGTGTTAAACCTGTCACTCATCCTGGTAATTATGATCAGGATTCGTCTTTTCTGTATTTTTTTATCACAGGATTATTTATGCAAACATTGTATATTTCTTTTGCTGGTATATCTTTTTGCCCAGAGTGTTTGTAGATGATGTGAAGGTTACCTGTGATGAACATAAATGTTCATATCATATCATATCGTGCTGAAGAGCCCATATGCCATAGTCTTTGAATGCTCTTTACAAACAAAAAAATTAAAGACTAATTAGAAAACTAGTATTTTGTCAGGGCTGAAGGCTTTATGAATTATTTCAAAATTTATGTTGGATTGCACGGGGTGAAAATTTAGTTTTGTGAATAGATGAATAAGTTTCAGTCAGTTGACAGAAGAAATGTTCCGACTTTATTTATTCACTTAATTTTCATCCTGGCCGACATCGCTTTGGCAGGTCTTCGTTATCGTCCGTTCACCACATGACCCCCAGGCATTCTTAGGGTTGTGGTGAAAGTGTATTTTCAATTTAATTCTTCTAACAATGTGATGTGATGTTTTATTCAATGAAATACATTGGGTCCCATCATTTTAAGCCAATCTTTCTTTTTTTATTTTAAGTTGATTTTCACCTCTTTAATTGTTTGGTTTTTTGGGGTATTTTTTGTTTGTTTGGGGTTTTTTGTTGTGGTTTTTTTTAATGGCTTTATTTTCTTCTTGTTTTGTGTGTTTGGGGGGGGGGGAGATGATAGAATTCACAGCAAAACGTTTTTTTGTTTTTTACTTTGTTGATTCTGCTTAAGTCACTAGGTATTTGACCTATATCGACTTAACCAAAATCGACTGTGTCTATGATGTTTCTAAGACTAAGAAAGATTTACATCTTGGATATTATAAATTATTAAAAACCTGCAACTTTTAGTTGGCCAGCTCTGCCTCCTTGTAAAAGCAGCTAGATAGTTCCGCTTGTGTGGTACATATAATATATCATTAGACTCATTAGTGTGTTCATTTATTTTAGCATGTTTTGGTTATTTTTAAAGTTTTTGTTAAGTTTTTTGGTTTGTTTTTGTTCAGTTTTGTCTTTGTCGTTATATGACAGTATCAGTCTATATAATAAAAACAACTTTCTTTCTTTTGTTCTTTGGCTGGTGTTATTGTTAGCCTCTTGCTTTGAGCTTAAGGCTGTTTAGTTTTTTTTCCAAATATGGCTTTTAGCATATATTATCATTGCAATTCTGCCCTATGTGATATTAATACTACACATTGATGAAATAGAGAAGCAATTCAAAGAATAAGAAAAGCATATCTAGCTATCTATATATTGCTTCTTCGTAGCAATTTGAATGAAGAAAACCTCAATCCAATGTTACTCTTACATGATGTGGATAAGGAAGAGTTGGACATGAACAACATGAATACCAGTATGAAACTATTCATTCTTCTACATTTTTTAAAGTTAAGACACAGGGTGATTCCACTTTTTTTTTGTTTCTTTTTTTAAAATGTTTGTTGTTGTTTGTTTGTTGCGCATTTTATTTTGGCATATCTTTTAAAGAAGTCTCAATAGCTTTTACATTTGTATCGGTATCTTAACGAAAACGTAAAATGTGGTAGGACACTAACTGTTTTATTGGTATGTAAAATTACATAGCAATTTGAGCAATATCAGTTTTGCTTGGTTTTTTGTTTTTTTTGGTTTTGTTTGGTTTTTTGGGGGGGTGGGGGGGTTGTTTTGTTTTGGTTTTCTTTGGGTCACTTAGTATAAGCTAGCTGTGTATCCATGTGTTTGAAATGATTTCATAACACTCAGTGAAGTCTGAGAAATTCCCTTTTAGCTGTAAAATACGCTCGAAAGTGACTCAATAGTCAACCGCTGGTTTCCACTTTCTCTCCTTTTGACAATTTCCTGTTTTTTTTGTGTCTCTCTTGTCTCACTCTCTCTTGTAATCACTTGTCACTTACCAAACTGGTGTGAACCTCTAACTTACATTGTGGTTTGACTTCTCAGTGAGTATTAGTTCTCCAATGTCAATGTTTATGTTTAGGTTACAAGAAGATAATAGTGTTATTGTATATAAATATATTACGATATACCTGAAAATATTAATTGCAAAACTAACATTGGTGAAAATTATTTTGCTAGGTGTCATTACTGTTATTTCTTCTTATTTCCAATAACAATAATCCAAATTGGCATTATTCCTTAATCGTTTGAGCTGTGTCTCAAAAATGTATCATTAGATAACTTACTTAGTTTGTACCTTACCTCTTTACCAATGAAATTGCACAAAGGGTCAGTATTTTCATAACAAGAAATATGCAATGCTTATAATAAACCTGACAAATTTTTGGCAATTTTTTTTCCCACTTGTTTCTTTTGTTTTATTTTTTATTTTTCTTCTTTCTTTTTTTTAATGCATCTTCTAGATTCTCTCTTTTTATTTGTTTGTTTGGGGTTTTTGGGGGTTTTGTTTTGGGGAGGGGGTGGGGGGGGGGTTAGAGTTGTACGTTTTTGGTGTGTCAACATTGGGTATGACATGACTTTTACTCCTTTCTTTTATTTCCCCAATAGGTTGTGACGAATGACAGCAGCAGTGAGAGGTCTGATTGCGAGACTACTCCAAAACTAATCGCAGGGAAGGAGATGAAGAAGAATGTGACTTTCTCATCAGCAACGACAGTCGTCGAGTCAGCAGACATGCTGTCTGTATCACCCCCGTCATGTGAAGTACATTCATCCGCCCTCTCACCCTCTTCTTCATCATCTTGTTCGTTGTCGCCTCTGTCATCATCCTCTGCATCAGCGTTTCCTATCTCTGCCGTTACCACATTGTCCGGACCTCTCAAATTGAGAATCGTAACCTCTCAGCCGGCATCTATCTTGAAAAGTACGACAGCGAGTGCTACAATTTCATCAAGCACCCCTCAAACATCGACTGCTGTTAATGTTAATAATATTGCATGCACTTCAACATCTTCGTCCTCGTCAACAGCGTTATCGTCATCATCAGCAACGGCATCATCAACATCTTCAGCTGTTTTTAGTATCATTTCGTCGTCCAAAAAACCCAACTCAGACAACTCAAATACAGAAGAATTAAAGGTGAGGTCATCGTTATTATCCGCTATCAAAGCAGATCCTCAGACTTCTTCGTCATCTCTTGATAAGGACTCATCAACGTTTAACCAACGTGAAGATAATGCAAAACTGGCGTCGCTAGAGGATCCTTTGTCGACATCCTCCTGTCAAGATGAAACTAATCAAATGGACTCTGCTAAACAAACTACAGCAGACGACGCAGAGAAGAAAGAAGTCAAAGAAGAATTAATGGATTGCAAAGAGACAGAAGCTCTGCTTGCCAAGGCAGACATCATCAAATCGGATATGAAAGAAAAAGTTGAAATAGCCAGTGGTGAAGTGGCTACAAGCGTTATTAAAGTGGAAGGAGTCCGGCGAGAAAACAGCTACGGAATGACTTCAATATCAAGGACGGATGTAACACAGCCGCTGAGCATTGAAACGAAATTTCACAACCCGCCCAGCGTGCCCAGCAGCGAGAGCACAGACACCGCCTCGGAGATCGGGAGTAGTTTCAGCTCTCCGGGAAGTTTTCAGAACAGCTCCTGTCAAAGCAGCCCCCAGTTTTCTGATGGAAGTGGGAACCCAGGTACGGCATTTCACTTTCATTTGACGTTTGTTGATATGTTATGGCATATGATGTACTTCTAGTGAACATATTTTATTTACATGTACGTATTATTTGCTATCTTGAAAGGAATTAATATAACAGTGGGAAAAATGCTTGGTAACAGTGCAACAAAAACATATATATATATATATATATCTAAGTTAATGTTATGTCCCCTGATGTTATAAATTATTATCAGGATTATTAGGCAGATTTCAAAGTTATTAAAGTTGCAGATGAGGTAATATACGTACAGTCAAACCTCTTTAAGACAAACAGAAATCATCATAAGCAAAATGGTCGTCTTAGAGTGGTGTTCGTCTTGGAGTGGTGTTCGTCTTAGAGTGGTGTTCGTCTTAGAGTGGTGTTCGTCTTGGAGTGGTGTTCGTCTTAGAGTGGTGTTCGTCTTAGAGTGGTGTTCGACTTAGAGTGGTGTTCGTCTTGAAGTGATGTTTGTCTTGAAGTGGAGATGTCATGGGTGGGTCTAGTCACATGTTACATCAGTTGAATTGTTTATAAATCTCAGCCTCCCTCCTGGAAGATCTCAATTGACTCATCTCAGTTGCAGTCACTGGTCATCAACACAAGATAAGGGGGTGCGTTCACTTTGTTAGCAATGGATAACGCGACGCGTCATTCATGGCATAGTTCACCTGCCAGTCATGATTCAATGCAATCACATGCATGTGACAAGGTGTGAAGGTGGTCTTTGAAAGGTTTTAATTGCAATTAATCGGCAAAACTAGTAGGTATTTAAAATTTTTATATTTTTCTCGCAGACTTATTCCTTCTTGTGTAAAATAGTAATTGAATTTTTTCAATTTGTCTCGGAATCTCCCCCCCCCCCCCCCCTTTCCCACATTCCCATGTCAAATTACCAGATGGTGATGACAGACACAGCCATTCACACAAACAGATCCATCGGAAGAGAAGGGCAAGTCACACTTTCACTCCTCGGGTTAGTTTCATTACTATAAAATTAGATGATAAATGTGTCGGCAGTTTTGTTTGTTTGTTTGTTTTGTAACTGAGGAGTAACCACTAGAGTAGCAGCAAAGTGTTTATCAGTAAAATGTATGCACACCTCATGGTACATTATGGTCCAATTCAGTATTGTGTGGTAGTTTACTATTGCTTTCCTTGTCACCTTTAGTTTTTACCAGGTCTGTATAGTCTATTAGACAGACATATATACCTATTTTGCTGCCAGGTTAACAGAAGGAAGGGTCATAAAAATTATGTCTGAACTGAGAATCAAGCTGGGGTTATCTGTGTGGTGGCAGTCAGTTGCTCTGTGGACTGAGCATTCACTTTCATCAAAATGTGGATCCTTTTAAAAGGACCCATTATTTTTAGATTATTTTTCCACCATTATTTGACCTTACTATTTGGGAAGTATCAAAAAAATTATTAATTTTTGCATTCCAACTTTGTTGCCCTTTAATTTAGATTGGTAAATTTTTTTTTTATTGGAATGTTGTCACCAAATTTCCAAAAATAGGAAGCCTTTGGGTGTTTCATCAATGAGGCTTTTCAGTAGTCTGCTTTATCTGATGAAGACCATACCTTGTATTTATCAGACTTAGCAATTAACAACGTTTTCTTCACCTTCTTTTTTTTTCTTTTCAGGATCTGCTCGATTTATTGAAAAATGTTGAAAATGAAATTGATTCGTGTGAACTGAACTTGAAGGAGGAGAATGAGAAGCGGAAAAAATATAAGGTAACTAAGAAGAGGATATGTGTTTTTTATGTCTTCCCAGAGGTGAAAACTGGCTCAAATGATGATGATGATAATAATAATAATAATAATAATAATAATAATAATAATAATAATAATTTTAAAAAAATAATAATGATAATGATAACGGTGTCAATGGAGACACTGATGATGATGATGATGATAATAATCATAATAATGATAATGATAACGGTGACAATGGAGACGCTGATGATGATGATGATAATAATCATAATAATGATAATGATAACAGTGACAATGGAGACACTGATGATGATGATAGTAACAATGCTAGTTTAACATCAAATATACGAGTACTATTATTATATCGATATTTTCTCTGTTGTGATTTATTATTTTTCATGAATTTCTTTCCCCGGTCCATTGATTCAGATCGATGCCTGCCGACGCACACACAACTATGATCACTTTATCGTGACATTCTTGTCCATGCTAGCAGAACAGGGTCACCTGGGTCCCCTGATGGAACAGAACATGAGCGTGAAGAAACCATCCGCCGCCAACTCAGCGGGATCCAGTGGAGGCAAAATGCCAAAGAAGACATTACTCAAAGCCTCCAAGGCAAAGACAAAAGGCCGACTGAAGAAAAAAGGAAAAAAATAACAATTTATTTTTTTGTAAAAAAAATGTAATATTTTTCATCGAATGAATCATTGTGCAAGTGAATTTACCATTGACTGTATGTTTAAACCGGGCGGGGAAAAAATGAGAAACTGCATCTTTGTTGAATAAAAATGTAAAAAGCGTCCTGCAACAATATTTTTTCTTGTTTTTCAAAGTTTCAAGTTTCATATTTTCAGGATAAGTATGTCCTTAAGAGCCTCGAGGCCCATAGAGAGCTGGTGCATGTCCCAGTTTAGAAAGGAGGTGCGTTGGTTGAGTGCTTAGGACACAGACTCTCATGGTGAAGTTCTTGGGTTCGAATCCCATCCCTGTCACCTAGTTTTTAACTTGGGCAAGAAACTTTTCTTCAATTATCTCACTCGACCCAGTGTAGAAATGGGATCCAGCTTACAATTTGGGGAAATAATCTGCGATAGACAGCGTTCTATCCAGAAGAGTGACATAATACATATTGTTACTCTGTCCGCTTCACACTACAGAAAGTGGGATAAGCGCCAACTCTGATAAGAATTAATAATAGTAACTTAGTAGACTAAACACTTGATTAGAAATAGAATGAACTTTATTTCAGAAAAAGTATAATTTGTCTCCACAGACCATGCCTACACAGGCCTCGTCTCCTCAGACCTTCATTCCTCTTCAAACTTCCCTCTCTCTCGTGCATGATGGGAAAAGACTCACATACATTAGTGGGGTTCTGACAAGGATAACTCTAAATCCACAACAAACTCTATGGGTCTGAAGGACTTACTCTCAGTAGAAACTGCAAGTTACATAATGCGCTATCCGTGGATAATTCAGGGGTGTGGGGATTGAACGCTGAAGTTAGATGTCAATACGACTGGCGTATTCTCTACCCCACCCCCCCCCCCACACCCACACACACACACAGTACCACCGACCGACCATGCCGTGGTAACAACATCGTCTTTGGATGGTCGTCCACTCTAATAAACCATGGTCTGTTCGACAAAGTCACTCGTGGTGTGCCCTTTGCACATCAGACATTTCTCATGCAAATGAATATTGATTGTTAGCGCTCACATTGAACACGAACATGCACACGGTGTGAGATTATTATTGTGAAACTCGGAAAGTGTTGTACGAGAGAGAACCGTAGTTTTTACTTTTTTAATATAATATATTTATATATCCCAAATAGACAAAAAATTGTATTAGACATATATCTAGTCTAGATCGATATTTTTTAACGGAAAAAAAAATTCATAATGTTACCAATACCGCAAAACTGCATTAGGTTGCTCTCCATTGGAATCCAACAGATGGTTTTAGAGATATGAGTGTTTTTCGTTGCACACGAGTTGTGGAACGGTAACGAACTATCGGAATAACCAACATCCGAACACCACAGGGCGACAGCCTGAGCCCATTGCTGTTTGTTACTTTAATTAATAGCATATCTGGAACGGATGACAGACTATCATTTCAAACCAACCGCCAAAACATTAAATGAGATCGAAAACACACCAATAACAGCTCATTGGATTGGGTAGGGGGGCTAAGCAAAGGTAGAAGGATTTGATCAGAGAACGTTCAGATTCAGATGAAGATAAACATCTGATGGTTTAACAACGATTTAGATTAGGATTATATTAGCGTGTCGAATTATAGAATAGCATCCATAATAATATAAAGATGAGTTTATAGCCTTCTCAACTCCCTGGAGAACATACAATAGAGCAGCCTGCTAGGCTCATCATACTGACCTTCTGACAATATATTTTTTTGCCTGTAGTTGGTTACGCATTTTCACATGAGTCACAATCTGTTATAGATCAGCCTCCTCCCCAGGAGGTGATGAATCGTTTGTCCTTTTCGCTCTAGGTAACCAGGATAAGCTCCAGTCCTGTGGACCAAAAGGCTCTACGTGACTTACTTTACATGAATTGATTAGTCAACACCCAGCATTGAGTGTGGGGCTTACTTTACTTTACTCACTAAAGTAGAAACTGTTCTACTTGTCCCAACTAAGTTGGTCACTCATGTCGTTTAGCAGGTCAGTCGAGACCAGGCCCCGGGGTGTGGCCGCTGTAATAAGTACAGCTACTTGGAGCCAGACATGAGCTAGGTAATGCAGTGTGGACCAGTGTCTTCAAACCATCCAGTAGAGTAAGGATGCGACTGTTTTCCACCAAAGGGGCCACCACTCCTGCATATGTGACATCCCAATGTCCAACAGGGACAATTCCAACGATGAAAAGTAGAAAAAAATGTGCGTTCAACAGGAACAAGATCCGATCCAAAAGGGATAACAAAGTTGCCTTCCCCTTAAAAGGGCAAATCAATAATTAGTGATGTGGCTTATCTAAGAAGGCTCCTCATCTTAGCCATGGTAACATGAAGAGAGGCGGGCTTCGATTGTGTTGGTCTGCGGCGGTTACTCTGTTGAGGGATGCTGATAGGCGGAAGCGTAGGTCTAGACACTGGTGTAGGCGTAGTGCTAGGCATAGGCATTGGCTCAAGATCCATAGCAAAAAGACTCGCTGCAGCTGCATGCCTAGACCTTTCCTTTTCCATGATTTGGTCCTCGATTTGCTTGCATGCCGCTCGTTTTTCTGTAATCTCCTCGATAGAATACACTAGGGTACTCACTGGAATGCCTGTGGTCGTTTCCAAGTCAAAGCTGATCCTTTTACAATTTTTTGTTGGGTCTTAGCTTTGCTTGATTTGAAAGTCATTCTCAGAAGGTATCGCCTCCCCGACCGAGAATAGATCGGAAATCTTCTTGGCACTGGCCTCTTTCTTGTCGTCATTTCCAGTCATTTCAAAGACTGGTGCTGCTAGCACAATCTTGTTCCTTCTCCTTTTCAGGAATCGAAATATTGTGCTCGATTTGGTTTCACTCTGTGAAGTGGTAGTTTTGAAAATCGTTCGGTTAGGTCGCTGTGTAAATCGCTGTGGCTGGCATACTCTGGGTAACAACACTGAAGGAGTTTTTTGACTCAAAGTCCAAAGTCGTCTCTCGTGCAATAATGCGCGGACGTCTCAGATTGCTGCTGAAGAGCTACGTGCAGGGTACGTCACAGAAGTAGTGTCCTTTGCGTAGTCAATACCAAACGTTCATTGGCTGAGAGTGGCTAGGTTATATCCTCTGTTCAGCTGCAAGTAGAAAAAAAAAGAAAAAAAGAAGGAAACATTGGCAAGGGAGAGCACTTCAGTTTCAAGTCAAGTTTCGATGAGAAAATCGACGTTACTTTGTTGATACTGACTGTGTTGACAGATTTAACGCTAGAATTTAGACTTTGAGTTAGAGTTAGAGTTAGATGGGTCTGGTCTAGATAGTATCTAGTCTAGTATAGACTTTTAATACTTACATTGTTCCTTCGTCGAAGTTGTCATCATACATCTTCATTGATGAAATTGAACATGTATCAAATGTGGACATTTTATTTTAATGCCACAGTTCAAATATTATTCGTGGTTCATTCATTGTCGTCATTGTATATTGTATAATTTGTATTATTATTATTATTAATTATTAATATTAATAAGTCCTAAACAAAGCCCAAGAAGTTGAAGAAGAAGACTTTACTTTACTAAGCCTAAGGAACAAGAATTAGAATGAGTAAGAAGAAATATCACAATTTATCGTCAGAGGAGGCTGCTCTTGCTTTCAAGAATAAGGTTTGTATTTATTTTAAAGTTAGTGGCAGTGGGTGGCAGAAAAGCTAACAAATTACAAATATAGACATAGAGTGAGATACAGACATACTATACAGATTGAGATAGGAGTCCAGAGTAATAAATAAGTAATATTAATAAGTGCACTGTTACTGTTGTTACTGGTATGATGAAGGGAGTCCTCCCGCATTCGTCACCTGCCCGCGTTCACTTTTCGTTTTTTAGTCAATTTCCACGGCTAATCATATTTTGTTGAATATTTTGTTGCACTTTCATAACAATTTTTAAACAATAATAGTGAGCAACTTTTATGATCGCACATAAAAACAGGGCACCAAAACATGCTGGATTGTAATGAATTTATAGGAACAAAGGATGCGATGAACGCGCAGATGTGAAATGGACGCTGTGTGAAAACTCAACAGGCACTTATAAAATGCTTTAAAAACATTTTAAAAACATCTGGCCGTTATTTGCACCACAATACGAAAGCACACATACTACAGTGTACGAATATGTGTGTCCTTGACCCATATTACGACGATCATGTGACCGTTGGATGATTCCAATCAAATGTGAATGCGAGGGGGCTCCGGCAGTATACTAATATTATGATATAATAATAATATATTACTAATTAACTATATTTATAACTATATAGTATAGGCCTATATATAATATAATAAAAGTCTTGGCAAAAGAAGGATTACACATTTTTATTTATTTTACTTTTAATTTATATATATATATATATTCAATTAAAGTAAAGTAAAGGATGGTAAGATCGGATGACACTGATCGTTGAGTTTGTTTTCAAATTTTCAATTTCAACCAGGGAAATGATGATGGCAGTATCTCTTACTTCTCTTTTTACTACACACTACACCTTTTAACTTTATTCAGACTATCTGAGGACATGAGGGCTACCAGAAGCTTAAAATCCAAATCAGTGGCGTGTGTAGTGTATGTAAAAAAAAGAAGGTGAAAATGGTGTAGCTTCAAGTGTAAAACAAGCAACAAAACAAAACAAATTTTATGTTTCTGGTTTACCCTTCATCAGTGACATCAGCCAACAAGCACAGAAAACGTAAAAACACAAGTCAATGATCTCAAGCCGATAGAATCAGAGTGGTGTGGATGGTTAGATGTTACATTAACAGTTGAGGTGAAGGATGAAGGACAAACTGAAGGCCAATTTTCTTCGGTTTAGCGGTAGACTGGCGGTTAACACTTTTGGATTTTCAGAGTTTGTCAGCAATGATCTACTATATATAACTCACTTTCTGTCAGTGTGTGTGTGTGTGTATTTCCGCTAATCTCCTAAACTACTGGACAGAATTGAACCAAATTTCAGACATGGTCAACAAATTTAACGGGAAAGGTTTTAGGCGTATTATTAAGTACTAAAACAATCGCATTGAATAGTTGGTCAAAGATTA
>JARFNW010159104.1:0-18214 GCA_031763155.1 Dirona albolineata
ATTTCTTTTTCTTGTTGAATGCGCATAGAGCATTAAGTAATTTATTGGATATGCGCTATAAAAATGCTATTAATTATATCTAACATATCATTATCATCCAATATTGATTGATTCGATCAAGCAACGTACACCATGCATCATCGCATCCAAACCAATAAAGTATGTATTGTATTTCTGCATCCACAGGTTCACACTTTACTCAAACAAGTCCTCGAGAGCCATCTAGATAGTTTTACCTTCAACCCAAAGTTCACACCAACAATGACAAAGGTAATAATATCAATGATGTGATACAGCCTCCTATCTAGACGGTTGACATATTGTCACTCTACTCGCTTCACCCTACGGAAACCGGGATAAGTACAGGCTTTAATAATTGGTCTCAAGGCTCTGAAGGACTTATTTTCTGTGGACATCTAATATAACGAGACCACTCGGACCAGAGCTAGAAATGTCGCTGTTATATCCGAACCCGGTTATACCGCCTAACACTAGTATTTTAAAATAAGAAAGATAAGGCAGTGGAACTGTGGATTGACATAGTACCTATGAGAACACAAAAGTTACCATGGTGAATTCTGTGGCTCGCAATGTTTAGACCAGATTCATATTTTGCTTCAGAGTGAATGACGAGGGCTAGTTCAAAATAAAGAGACACCCACATTTTCACGTTTGATATATTGCATTTCGTGGCGTCGTTGGCAGAATAGTTTGACTGCTATGCTCGACAGCATCCCAGGTTCAATCTTAGCAATGCTTGGCCTGTCGTGAGTCCTTGGGAAACACTATATATGATTTCTCTCATGTAACTCAGATGCGAATGGATACCCGGGGTATCAGTGGCCGAACAGTGAATTGTCCTTAGGTAGAACCCTACGTTGACCTGCTTACCTTGCCCTATCGGAAACAGACGTTAACTTAGTAGGTCCCCTCGATTGTAAGCAGCGTTTTCTTCGTCAAAAATATGTGCGTGTGGCGTATTAAGTGTTGAGCGTTCCGTTGCTTTTCCAGGGCAAATGTAAAGCGCTCAGAACATGCTGAGGATCGTGAATACGCGCTATATAAATGTGCATTTACATTTAAATTTACAGACAGCTTACAATAATATCAGAACATGTATAATTTTTAAAAATTGTAATACTAATACAGATCTCTGCTAATACGTACTTTCCTTGTTCCATTCTTTGTATCTCCAGGTTCTATCTGACGACATAAAAGAACGGTGCAAGGCCATGGATTTTGAACGTTACAAACTGGTTGTCAGTATTGTTCTTGGTGAGAGGCGTGACCAAGGCATCATGATTTCCTCCAGGGCCGCATGGGACGCCAAACTGGACAGCTATGCCACGTACACCTTCCAGAACAAGAGTTTGTTTTGTACAGCTTCCGTATACGGCGTGTATGCAGAATAATAAAACTCGTTGTAAAAATGCTACCTTTCATAACATCATTTGGCTGTGCAGTGTGGAAAAAAGAAGTGAAAATGGTATAGCTCCCAGTGCAAAACAAGCAACAAAATAAAGAACGTTTCGAGTTTCCCCTCATAAGCTAACAAATACATAAAACATAGAACAAGCCGGTAAGCTGGGACGGTAATCTTGATATTGCATGACCTTCTTGGGTTTTATATTTTCTTCGTTTGTTAGCTGATAGAGAGGAAGCCCGAAATGTTCTTGCTTGCTTTACTTGTTTTGCACGACTTGGAACTTTACCACTTTCACTTTTTTTTTACATACCTCTTATTCGGATTTTTAACTTCTGGCATCCCTCATTCCTTCCGTCGACTGTACAAAGGACTAGTCTTTTCTTAATAAAAAAATAACCCCATCTTATATAACTTGTCTTAAAGCAATGAATAATATTCTTTAACGCTTTGCTGATAGGTAGACATCTAATGAAAATTAAAATGGAGGCTTTTTAAAAATAATCTTCCGCCATGAATACGAGGCATACTATGGGTCTCCATCTGAATCTAATTCAAATTCTGAGACTAGTTTGGTGATATTAAGATGCTTGTGTTTAAACTTTGTAAACGCTTGAGAAATTAAGTACTATCTGTGTGAATAAATAATTCATTATTTATTACTTTTCGGAAGGCTAAACACTGGATGAGAAGCTAAATCATTTAACTTATATGATTGCGTTTTATTCATTTTTGTGTTCTTCCGTAATGACCTTTCTCCACCTATTTCTTCTCACCCGCTTCCTTATTATTGTTCCAGAGGCCTTAGCCCATACGTTTGTTTTAAATGTATTTGTCCCTCTTAGTTTCGTCCCTCGACGATGGCCTTGAACGCAGGTCGCTTGTTTTGTCTTTTTTGAAAGCCACTACCAGTAATACATCCACTTTATGTCTTTTAGCTGTAAATAAACTTGTGTCGTATTTTACTTTTGTTAGTTCACTTTCAATTATTCTTCCTTGTGTTTTCCACCTGGAATTGAGAATGGAAGAGAACTGATGCAGACTTGAGGACGAAATTATAGTCTTCAGCTCAAAGGACGTTTCGTATTTTGCCGTTGACAGTGATGAAGTGAACTAAACATAAGATGTGAAAAAAATGGTGGACGTTCCTTGATCGTAGGTCTCGCAGACCCAAAAAGTAATAGGACAAGATCGTCTGAAGATTTTCCCCAGCAACTTGGCCTTGCTTTTCGGGAAGTATCGAAAACAAATCACGATATTTCCTATTCATCATTGGAAAGTTGTTTATCACGGTACTTTTTATTCACAATAGATCGATCTCTGGGAAATGGAAAATCCAAGCAAACGGGTTTCGCCAATTTGGATCAATCTTCCTGCTATTATTATCAAGGAGCGTCCATCGCTTTTCTTCATGTATAAAAAGCCAACTGACAGCAAGTGTTTGGAAATAGCAAGCTGGCAGGTTGAGTCAAAAGGATGAGAGGCTGGCAAGGAGATCATAATATGTATATTTTCTTCTTTCAGTGAGGAGATGCAAAAGGCATTTGTGCCCCCATTATTGCAAAAATATAATTCCATACAGAAATTGACATTGTCGCACAGGACATTCAATTCAATTTAGTGCATTGTAATATGCATCCATTACAGACAGCTTACAATAATATTAGAATATGTATAATCCTGCTGATTATGTTATTGTTACTGGGAAGACTGTCCTTCACCAAGCACCCACCACACTACTCAATACATGGACAAACAATCACACCCAATTGACTTTCTTTCCACAGATCTTTGTAATAAATACCCCCCCCCCCCCTAAAAAACAAAACAAACAAAAGAAAAAAAGGGGGAGTTCCAAATTAGAGATAAAATAATAGTAGAGCATGGTTGGGAGTGACGACATTTGACTCTCCTTTGTTGGTTTTGCTTTGCTGCTTTTTTTGATGTTTTTTAAATTCATGTAACCTGCTTTCCCTTGCTCAAGTGTGAACTCTACATTTCAGGTTATAACAATTTTCAGCTCTGAAGGTCACAAAAACCCCTTGTATAACAGTGTAAGAGCTGTTAAGATCATGCATTACGAATTTCAGGCAAGCGGGTGATCACCCACACAATGAAAATGTGTTTTCAATTGATATTTTAAAAACCAACACACTACAACAACAAAAACATAAAAGCAACCAGTCTGTCGAACAAGTAATATAATATTTGTCTTTCTCTATTTATTCCACTTCAAAATAGAACAAAAATTCCCAAGAAACAACAATCTCTTGTAATTGTACATGCCCCAGTAAAGTGTCACAAAGTAAACAATAAACAATGTGACAACAAATACAAAGGTCATACAAATCGCATACCGTACTTCAATACAGCAAGAAAATTTTTTTGTGCAACAACAAATAAGGTCTACAATCAAATCTGTTTGAATAAAATCTTGTTGCCCTGTTGGACACACGTCACAAATTCCAAAAACAAAAAACATTAACAGGGGTAATAAATAATAGAGTAGAACAATGTTGATTACATGAAGACTTGCAACAACAGAAGCAACTACAATCTTAAAATCTGATTTGAAAAATAAAGATTTATCATGTTGGCATTTTACTGATGATCCTGCAAACAATCCTAATTTTTTTTTATAACAAAGAAGCAGGTCGACTAGACTACATTATAGTACCTGGATTTGACAATGGGAAGGGTTGAGTCAAGAGGGAGAGAAAATGAGAGAGAAATCCTTCAAGAAATTTCCTCCGAATTATATAATGACAAACAATGAAATTAAATCCTTATTTGGAAGGAAAACAAAATCCAGACACCCTTGCTCATTTCATTTTCACCCCGTAGACTTATCCCAAAATCGCATTACTAATACCCATGGCAAAATATGCGCAAACTAATGAATAATTAGAAAGATTACAGGGAGACAACAAATGGCACGAAATGTTTTTTTTAACAAGCTGTTAATCTCAAATAAATGCAATTCTAAAAAAGATAATGGTAAAGCAACAAGTGTAAAACGACTTGTGGAGACACTTGTATGCCTGGGGTCATGTTTCTTGTTTTATTATAGTATAGAGACACTTGGGTGCTTATATAAACTCACTCAAGTGCAAATAAAATCAAGCCCCCATCCCCTCTTTTATATTAGATACAACCGTGCCTATGTAAAGACTTGGTTTTGTAAAATGACCAACAATAACATGAATACGACTAACAAAAAACAAGAATGTTCTGGGTCAATCTCAACATGAAATATGAATTAACCTAAGAATGAGGGATGACTTCAAAGTTGTGACTTTGGGTCTCTTGGTCATTGGTTCTCTACCTCTCCAACAATTGCAATGGCTTCAATTTCCACATTGACATTCTGAAATGAAATGACAAAGCAAACATGTGAAAACATAATTATTAATTAGGTTTGATAAATTTTCTTGCAAACCCAACAAAAAAACCCATAAATACAATGAAAATATAAGTGATGAGATTACAGCCAGCAAACAATGAATGAAAGGGTTGTTACAATTAAACAAGGTGACAACAATTAAGGTTAATCATTCTGCTTCTTACAGCAGTCAATTCCTTTAAAATGATAGGTACGTAAGAGTACGCTTGTGTAACATTTCCCCATGAAATGCCTACTTTTAGGCATTGTTATGCTACCCCTGCACACGATGCTGTACTTTGAATGCTTCATTCAACTAAGATTAGGAAATGGGTACCAGCTAGTAACTGGGAAAAGTAACCTGTGATAGACCAGCCTCCTTTGAAGAGGGTGACAAAGTGACACTGTGTCCCCTTCATGCTATGGAAAGCACCTGCTCTTTATAGGCACAATGGCCTTGCAGGTCGTACTGCAATAAAGTAAATTCTATTTTCATTTTAAATACCTTTGGTAAAGTGGCAACAGCAATGGCAGATCGAGCAGGCTTGGCATTGGAGAAAACTAGAAATAAACAAAAAGTTAGTGACAAATATAAAAAATATGTAACAAGTTTAAGAGGTATTTTTTGGGGTGTCTCATGACAAGGAGGCTATCATTTCACATTCTAAGCCAAAACTTACAAATAAATTAAACAAGACGACTAATTTTTTCCCCTTCTGGCGTCGGAATCCTCATGATATCCTCAGTGTTGTCCATGTCCCAAAAAATTGTATTTGAGTCTAACAGGCCACATGTGGTGTTTTTAAAGCTGCATGTTCCGTTGCTTTCACGAGGCAAATGTAAACCACTTAGAGCATGGTATTGATCTTGAATAAGCGCTATGTAAATGTACACTTACATTACATTTACATATGTTTTACACATTAGTCCATCAAGTGTACAAGAAAATTAAACATATAGAATATGAATTAGAGAAATAATACTTACACTTGGCGTAGACTTCATTCACAGATTTGTAATCATCCATATTCTTGAGGAAAACAGTAGTTTTTACAACTAAAAAGAAAGTAAAAGGAATTGTTACTGACCGCAATATCACTTATGATAAGAAATTTATGAGAAAACGATTATATTTCCTGGCTGAATTAGTTTGATAATACAGTACTTGATTCGATTACCAAGGGATATATTTGAAAACATTGAGTCATGTGATCTACAAAATTGTTTACACTTGCATCACAGGGGACAAGACCAAGCAAAATCGTCAGGTTGGATAAAAATCAAAGATAAAGATTTAGATGGGATTCTAATATGTATCCTCATGCATGTACAGACGTCACAGACTTAACATCATTTAACCCCCAGCAGGCCGTGCCAATTGGGACCTCTCGATCTTGACTCGAGCACTCAGCTACAGTTGCCACAAAAATCAACTTATGCAAACTTGACTTAAGCGGCCTAGACTGCACTACAATTGCCTTCGTCTGCCCCCTTTGGCCAAGACTGACCATGAACACGTCTCTAAAGAGCTAGCTTGAACAGTTAAATTAGTGACCACTTATATATAGACCAAACGACATGTCAATAGAGGCGACCTCAGACTGTAACCTCCCTTAATCCTATGAGTCTCTCTGGACCATTTTTATCCATTCGTTCCTAAAGATGTAACAACTAAGAGACAAGCAAAACTAAGGCATACCGTTATCATAACTTGATCCAGCAGCTTCTAAAACATGACCAAGGTTCGTCAAGGCCTGAAAAATATTATATCAAACATGTAAAGGAATCACATAAATGTTGTGCCTATTGTGAATACATCTTAACAATTTTGAGACATGAAACACCATTCCAGATCTTCACGCTCCTAAATGAAATAAGATATATCTTTTATATTATAATTGTCTGATATTGTTAGTTTTCTGGTTCTGTTCCATTGCTGTCTACATTTAGCCAAGGTATCTACTAAATAAAAAGCTGTGATAATCTTATGTGTTTCAAAAAGCAATAAAAAACTAAATTATTTAAGGGAGCGTTTAGAGATATTATTTAAATCACTTTCTAATTTCCCTTTCTAAAAATATAAATATAAAAAAATTGCCTCTATTTTGCTTTTAGCGTATCATTTAGCAAAAAGCAGAAATAACTAACGCATCAGCTGCAGTGCAGCATCGCAATGTATGTAATCTTTTCAGCATTAATGTCAGATATATTTTTTTTTATTTAAGATTTATATTTTTTTACATTTCAAAATGATCTTTTAATACCTTTTGTCAATTCAAAAATGTTTTCGACAGTCTAGTGTATTGGCATTTTTTTTCCCGGGCAATAGCACAGTGGGCTGATCCCCTGCTTGCCATAAAAATCTTAATCCATAGATTTTCCAGCTCTGTATCAGGTCATGTGTACTAGTGGGGCACAGACTTGCACTTAACCTGTACACATTTGTATCTGGGTCTGCATGTCAATGCCTTCTGCCTTGTGCACTGTCCTCGGCCAGACATAGAGCTGGTCCCTACACTGTTTAAGTACAGTTTTAAAGGGAACAGATAACAAACAAGCAATGTCTTTAAACTGATGCTTTCCCTGTTCTGTTTTAGATGTCATGTGATAATTTTATATCATTTTTTTTTCTTCTGAAGTTCCATATCGCATTCTAGAAATGAATTCTGGCGCAATAAAGATGAATTATTATCATCATAACCCCCTTCATGGCAAGCCCAAAATAGAGCGAAAGCATCTGCAAAGAAACGAGAATGCAAGCTTAAAGTATCCAATACTGTACGAATGTGATCATTTCATGCCAATTTAACCGCTTGCAAGAATTACCTGGATAATTATAAGTTGACTTTCATAAAGTGAACTCATTAATATCTATAGGTTACTTCTAGATTATATTTACAAACTTTGCACTTGAGGGCAAATCCATTATTATGGCGATGAAACACAACTGCAACTACCTACTGTATCCACCTTACCTGCTCTGCCTCCTTGACCACACCTCCAGAAACAACTTCCATGGTTTCTGGGACAAGACCAATTTGACCAGATAAATAAACCATTTTATCTACTCTCACAGCCTGGCTGTTGAACAGAAAAGAGAAAAAAGGATTTTAATACCAGAAAAGTATTACTTTTAAGAAAAAAAACAATTTCAGGACGCCCTTGTGTTGCACCTCTTTCTTTTGCTGAGTTTTTTCCACACTGCAACTTTCATACACAGCTATAACTCACTATAACACAAAATTTATGAGAACTAAATATGGCAATTATCACACCACTTCTAAACATATTTATGTAGTGTTTTATTGGTTGGCACATTTCTAGGGAAGGTATGAAAGAAGAGGTACTGTAAAAAGCTCTCAAGCTATTAATATTTCACAGAAATGCACTGTGTCACACTTCAATACTGGTCCAAGTATATTACTAAAGAAATGTTGGATGCATTAAACATGAATGAAGATACATAATATGACATGCTAATACTCGATTCTAAATGCTCTCTCATTAAATATGTAAATCCGTTGTTCATTGTTAATCAGTTAATCCTTAGCACCAAAGCAACAGCAAGCAAACACAGGTCGCCCTCATCATCAATGATAATATCAACCATAAGTCACTAACCCCATTGGATGACGACTCAGCTCACAGCATCAGGCGTATAAAATATAATAGATCGTAATAAGTGCTATATGTGATTCTAATAAAATAAAGATGGAAGTACAGGCTTACAAACATCATTTATCCTCTAGCAGGCTGTGCCTTTCAATTTCAATGTAATCCTTTTGAACTCCCTGGTGGTGAGCATAGCATAGTATAGCAACCTCTGTTAGTGTTAGGCACATCATACTAACATACTGACAATGTGTATTTCTCTACTCGGAGCTGAGTACACATTAACACATGAGTTGAGAGAGGAAAAAATGAATAAAGTGTCATTCCCCCAAGGACTCATCAAGATCAGTATCACTGCCACGATTCTATTTATGATTCAAAATTAACCCTGGATCTCAACAAGCCCGGCTGCCTCGTCACTCATAAGCGACACCACATATATCATATCTAGGGTAATCATTGTGGCATTTTCGTTTCAATGGCGTAAAAATGTTTTAAATATAATAATAATAAAAATAACAAAAACAATAAAGTAAAAAAGTTACAGGATAGACTGTCACTGACCTGTATGGCCCGAGTGCATTCGGGGCTTTCGCTGAGCTGATGATAGATCTGATACATTTTGACGCCATTTCAGTTTTATTGTTGAAGAAAATAAGGAATTTCAAATGGAAATGTAAGTCAGACCCACTTTCAGAACTTAAACAAAATGCCACGAGTCTTGCGAGTACGCCGATGCAAAGGACACAGGTGACGAGGGTTGGCGAATGGAAATCAGCAAGGGAAAACGCTAAGTTGTCAAGTTGATAACCTTGACCTTTGACATTGTTTTGTTTTTCTTGCTGCTTTTTTAGAAATAAAAAATCCCAATGTATTCAGAATGTAGAGATAAATTTCATGCTCGTTAGGCGATAGGAGCCTAAACATGCATGGCAAAAGAACGAAAGTCAAGTGAAATTCGTTTGAATCATGATGCCAATGACACCGTTTGGCTAACACACACGCTATCGTACTTGATCTAGTGAGTACTTGCATATCGCTGGCTGTGTCATAAAAACACTGGCTGAGCGAAGTTTTTGCTGACACGAATCTATTATAGATGTTTAGCAATAAGAAGAGTTTCGTGGCGTTTGTTGACAGTCTCGTTCGACAACTGTATTTTCCTTTTATCCTGTCTAGGCATTTATTTATGATACCTAACATCTCTGTGCCATCTACGCTACATATCTAGATACCTATTTTGCCCACAATCATGAGTGGTCTGACGAGATGAACGTCAGTTTGGGAACAGACAGGTGTGTCGTTTTTGCTATGACGTTACTATCTAACTAGACTAGATAAGGTACGTATATGAGTTATAGCCTCTAGACTTGTCTAATACTAATAATACTCTATTGAAACAACACAATAACGCGAATATTTTGAAAAATTACGTATTATTTTCTTTCTTTTGTAGTCGTGATTATCTAATTAACCATTGTTCGAGATTGGGCCAAATCAACCGCAATCGGCAATTATACACGGTTGACTGGGATTCATATGTGTGTGTGTGTGTGTGTGTGTGTGTGTGTGTGTTGGGGGGGGGGGGGGTAGGGTAGGCTACCCCTGCACCAAGAATTTGTTTGCTCGGATTTTGTTTTGCTGACGCTTATTTGATAAGACCTGGTGTTGGGTGATGCTGGGGTCAGTTTTAGTGCTTCTTGTTTGTATAAGTAATCATCTAGAGATATTAGGCCTAAGGCTAAGGGCAAGGGGGTAAGAAAATGATCATATTGTTATGATTACATCTTTAATTTTGTATCAATCTTTATGAAATCTTGAACACTTATACTTATTTATGTTGCCTCTGAGGTCATGTTTTTTTAAATTATTGGTTTGCATTAGATAGCAATTTAGATTTAGGTCCTCCTCCTGTGTCCCCTCATCAACACATCGGGCAGTCTTGACATTTCCACTCTTATCTATCTATTTCAATGGCAATTTGTCCGGCTTCTTCTGGGGTTGTTTGCACACTGTCAGTCATATTTGGAATGTCCTTCGGCTGTTCTTTTTGGCCTTCCTCTTTTCCTTTCTCCATTTGGTGGTGTACCCACAACATTACTGTCTTCAGTCTTCAGTTTCAAGGCATTGGATGTGACATGCAAATCCCATTATTCTGCATTCTGTGATTTTGAGATTGTGATGAGATTGGCATAAAACATAGTTGGTTATAATAGTACGATTGAGTTGTAAAAACAGATTTTCATTATAAATTGATGTTATATAGTCTTCTCAAAGGTTGGAATACTGAAGTTGCTTTGCGTCTTCTGCTAATATTTGTTTACGTTTCCACAATTTGTTTGTAATACACTTCCTAGATGAGTAAAATATTTCTCTTTAACTTCTTGTTTAATAAAAAAATAGGTGTTTGGTAGTCTGCCTATTATTGATGTACATTGTTTTGTTATTTTCATTGCGGATTCTTATTCCTATTTTTCCTGCAGCTTCTCTTTATTTTTCTGTTAGATCTCTTGCAGACCTTTTTTTGCTTCTCTTAGCTGTGTGATGACGTTTGCATGCAAAGTCTTTGTTCATCTAATTTTGAAATGATTATTATGAGAATTAAGGATTTCAAAGGTCGTATGACCTATTATACACTTAAACATGATATGATGTATATTTTTCTTGCAGTTGACAAGCTAATAATACAAGCAGAGAGACGTTAGATATATTCTGTGGAGCCAATATGGATGAAGCTGTCAGCATGCTGAGTTACTTTGCCAAACGTGTCATGATGGTAGACATGTTCCCCTTTTTCTTCTTGGCCGATTTTTCCATTAACACACTTTTAGTGCGTAATGACTCCGGCCATTTAGGTAAGAATTGGGAGGATCTGTTAGCAATTTGTAATTGTAATTCTAAAGTTCATGATCTACTTAATGTGTTTATAACAATGGATTCCTATAATTGTATGATGTTGCCACTTCACTTTGTCCCTGTTACATGTTTTTCAGATGAGATAATATAATGTCTTGAGATTATTTTATATGCCGAGGATGCATGGACTTGAAAATGCTCGAACAAAGTTAACTAATTGGGACTGTGGTCACGAGGTGCCTACTCTTAATGATTTTGCAACTGCTGTGGGTTCTTTAACAAGCCTAGTGTAGACATGGGACCTCCAGTTTTTAACCCCACCTGAAAAGGCTAGTGATGTGACTCCACTACTAATGAGTTTGAGCCAGAAGACGCAGCTTTTATAATTTGGATCTATCACGTTTCAACTATTACTACTATATTAGAATGTTACCTTTTAACATAGATATATATTACTAAAATATTGTTGAATTTGTTATTGTTATAGTGTAGTCAACAAAATATTCTTCAGTTGTGTTTGTTGTTTTTGCTTTTTTTCACAGGTCCTAAATTCCGCCAAAAACACCCGTTTGCCTCGTGGTTTTCCACAATTGTCACCTGCCTGTCTGGAGCTTTTGTGGCCAGTTTCTTATTTGGTGATTCTGTCTTGAATATCTTGCAGGAAAACACCCTGATTCTATTTCTGACTTTGATATGGTTGGTATATTGTTGTTGTATTCCCTCACATCTATCCCCTCCCCATTGCTCCACAATTTCTATCGATTAGTCCATGGCTGAAACCAGACATTGCAGAAATGTTTTCCATTTGGATTACATCCTCATGAACGGGCTGAGGTGGTTGCCCATGCCTTTGTCCTGTGAATTTGATAACCATTTTAAAAGAATCATTGTTGTTTAATGAGATTCACAACAAAAAGATATTTCTCTCATTACCTCGCATATTACATGCATCAATATATTACTGTTGGATATGTATGAGATGCTGACAATCATGTGTTTTCAAAACGCTTATCGTGATTATATTATCTGAATAGTATTCACAATTTATTTATACAGATGGTATTGGACAGAAAGGCGTTGCGAAATTAATGGTTAATGATGAGGCAATCAACTAGAGTCACAGTTGAGATTGATTTTTGACAAAAGCTTTTAAATAGGACTTGTGAAGAGTATGTTTTAATTTAACGAATGTTAAATTCTATTTTCAGTAAGTCATTTGATTGGTTTTTGTTGTTTTTTTTCTTTTCTCCATTATTTTAACCCCAGGTACCTCGTCAATTATTCCCCCTATGACATCGTTTATAAAGTGCTGATGCAATCTGGTATCCTCTTTCCGGCCTGCCTTGTTCAAGAATGTGTGCGTTTGCGGTTTGTTTACCTTGGAGTGCAGGCAGCAGCTCAAGTCTACCCAAATGCCCCACTGATTATCATGATGAGTGGAATCATCAAAGGTGAATTTTGTTTGTTTGATTTGACCTTTTTAAAACATCGGATCCAGCCCCATATTCAGACCTGATTGGTCACATGGTTCCCAAATTTAAGACTGGCGGATGATCATTACATTGCCACGTATTATCCTCTATTGGCGGCCTTTGTATCTGCATGCAGGTTTGGATCTCATTGATGAAGGCCTTTACGTTAGTGCCTTAATTGCTGAAAAGTGCAAATGTGCTACTGTAAAGCGCTTAGAGCATGGTGATAATTGTGGATAAGCGTTATATAAATGCTATTTATTATTATTATTATTATTATTATTATTATTATTATTCTTACAGAAAAGGATGAGTATGTTGTTTGTCACTCACATTTCTAAAAATGCTTTTCTTCCCACCAGGCAATGGATATGGCTTTATAAAAGTAGTTGAACGCCTCATCAGAGGGCTTTGGAACCCCAAGAGTAATGAAATTTTGGAAGTCTCATAGTAAGTCGATGGAAAATTTCAACTTCAACTAGTCATTTTTAAACTTATGCATGAATGTCTTTCTTAGTGCATTTTTCTCTTTATTCATAATTATGCTGTGATATTAATATAATAGATTTACAGAGAGCGCAACATTTGAATCTGACATAACTCTGTTTTCAATTGAGAATTGTCAATAGTTGTGTAAATACAGCATATTTTCATAAACTCCTGACATTTTTTATCCATACACGTTTTATTTTAACTTTGCGTGCAGTGCAGGAATATTAACAAAACTGTTTCTTCTTTTCCAGCTTCACAAAATCTGGTGCGATTGGCAGCCTGCTGTTTTTACTTCACCACTACAAAGTTCTTAACATCCCAATTGAATTTCTCTACCTGGGCGTTTTAGCTGCATTCATAGTGGGTCGCCTTATTTTAGTGCTAGGTGGATTGAGCGATCCCTTGGCACCTGTAGACTCTCACTTCTGCCGATTGCTATTTGGTGGCTGGGAAGAAGAAAAACCTGGCAGACTGGAACCGAAAGAAAACAAGAACAAAGGAGATGGGGATGTCAACAGAAATAACAATGATACTAATAATAATAATAAAAAGAAGAGTGGTAATGCCAAAAGACATGGCAGTAAAAAGAAGGACTAGAATTGTTTCTTGTCAAGATGTACAACGAAACAATATACATTAGTCTCCATCTAAAAGTATGCCTTTGTCAAATAGATGCATTGCAGTGTTGGTGAGTTATTTCTTTTTGCTATATAACCCACGTGTACAAGCAGCATGATTTTACTTTTCAAGGTTGCCATGTTTTTAGGTGGAGACAAATATATATGTGTAAAGATGGGGAGAGCAAAAGTTGAGGAGCATGATTGGTGAATTTGATCTTTGATGGTTACTATGCTTTGAATGTTAGGTTTATATTGGGTAGTGATGAGGGTTAGGTGGAGACTACTATGTAAAGAGGGGGATACAATATGGAGAAGTTGCAATTGGTGAATTTGATCATGATGAGGGTTGATATATTTACAAAATGTATTATATATACACGTTTTTTCATGTATTTAAGATATTGTGGTCAAGGCAATTAAATTGATGTTATAGCTATGTACCAGTTGTTGTATTTCATAGATTTTACCTTTATTTTACATCATCACAAATGGTGCTTGCCTTACTTGTATTTGTGTGAGATTTAGTTTCACATTTTGGGGTTGATTTAAATTGATGCCATTCATATCATTATTCATGCTTATGTGTTTTGTAACAAAACAATTATAATGCCATATCTTCGCTTGAATGTGTGAGTAAATATTAAGGATGATTTCCTTGAAGGCCGTAAGAACCGCTCGCTGAAATGACTTGAGCTATCCATCACTCTCAGGATTGGTTCCCGTGGCTAATGAGGCAATGGTGCCGTTATAGGCACAAGTTCAATTCTTGCTGTCTACATAGGCTTTCTTATTCATATTTCATTGTCTTTTTTGTTGTTGTTGTTGTTGTCACTGCATTACTTTCAAACAAATTCAGCTAGCCTGTTTATTATCAGTGCCTGTCCAACATACATTTTTAGAATCTTTCCATGTTCGTTTCTTGTGTGTTAAGTATTGAAAACTATGGAGTTTGGAATGCAGGAATTATAACATGGAAGTTTCATATTTGCTCAAAGTCAAAGCTTATTATTTCACTCAGTATATGATGATAACAGTAACAGTATTAGTTTTCCTTTGACACAGTATATTTCACTCTCAAATGGAGGAAATGACGACCAGTTAAAAATCAGACATTAGCGAGGAACCAAGAATAACAACAAAAATTTTTAATGCCTGGATATTCTTACACTTTTAAATATGTGAAAGACATTTGCTTGTTTTACTTTCTATGTCAATTACACACTCCCCCTTCCCCCCTTGTTTTTTAAATATTTGTATATAAAATTGATGGGTTGATCATGATGGAAATAAACATGCTGGCAAACTAATGGGTGACGTTAGTATAATTGTAATAGATTATGATTACTTTTGTCTTCCAGGCAGCTCATTCTTGTCTGTTTATAATACACCTACTTAAGCTAGAATGTTTGTGCTATCTCAGATTGTGCTACACTTCTATGATGTCTCATTGAGATGTAAGGGATAACGAAGGGTCCAATTTTTTTTCTCTTCAAATTTACATATTATAATTGTTGATTTTTATCAATAACAATTTCTTTTTTTTACATAAGATATCAAAATCTGATTTTTAAAATGATAAAAAAAAGAAATAAAATTGATCTGCCTTTGTTCATTGTTGTTTTGCAGATGCTTATCAACGCCGCTATCAAATTTGCTTTATCATTATGCTTACCTATACTTTTTTCATCTTAAATTTATAGACTATTTATCTATACATGTAACCATACCGCTGATATTTCCTTTCAAAATGATTCACTATAAGAATTTCACTTTGGCCTTTTTATTTATTCATTACAGTTGGTTCCATTTCAGTCAACTTCTCTTTAATCGATTTTCTGATTCGAGACTTTGGTTCAATGGGAACCCACTGTAATCAGTGGGACCAAGAATAAAACTTTATATACATCTTAAGATTTTCGGATTTGAGACTTCGGTTTGTAATCTGCGGGACCAAGAATAAAACTTTATATTTACATCTTAAGCACAATAAAGGGAGGAAACTATTTCTACGTGTTGTTTTATCTTATACGTGTTTGTGAATGTATGTCGTCTGGTTTATTGGTGTGAATCAATCCTGAGAACTTGCGAAATGTTTCGAGGATTTGACCTTTCTAAGTCTTATCATCCAACCACAATGGGCATGCAGATCATTCACCATGGCATCTAACCAATGGTCAATAGCGTAAGTGGTTGCTCGATCGAAAGAATGAAGCAAAGATAAAGATGGGTTTATGGTCTGTATCCCTGTAAATGTACAGGCTCAAAAAGCCACTGACCTGATTGTCATCACTAATAAATCAATAATCTAAACTGGGCCCAAGTCTTGCCTGTTTGAAATTATAATGTGTATGATGAGCTCATAAAAACAAATTCTTGAATTAAAACATCCATATTCCAAGACCTTGCATTCAACAAGAAGTGAAGAAAAGGCCTGTTGATCTTGTACTATGTTATGATGAAATAACACAGCACCCCATTGCCATCTGTGGGCAAGATGTTTTGATCTCCTAAGTTATCTACCAAAAAGAAATAACAAGTCACTTCTTCAGCAGGGGATTGAAAACTTTTTAATAAATAAATCCATAAATCACAACTTTTACAAGTAAAAAGGGGGTTGCTCAAAACTATTCTAAAACTATTTTTGAACACACATTTTTCAGTAGTCTAACCAAGAAATGAAAAAGTCAAACCATTTCTAGCAACAACAAAAAAGTCTGTCATTTCATTCATCCTTACTTCCAGATATTGTCAGCTTGGTACAAAAAAAAAACCACACAAAAAAAATAAAATAATAAATTTAAAACAGCTTGCTCCATCTGAAGCATTGATTGGTAAAGTCCCAAAGATAAAAACAAAGATGCTTTTTGCCTATTAGAGGGATGGGAAAAGGGGGGGGGGGGAGACTTCTTGACTTGTGTAGACATTGTACAAGCTGACAGTATATTTCAAAATACAAACACATACACACACTCATCATTTTCATTACATGCACATGATAACAACATAATGATATATTTAAATACATTAATTTTTTTTTTTAACCAATCCAAAAAAAAGACCTAACATAATCATTGTGATGAATCGTCATAAATGATGTCTGTAGCTCAATGTTTTGGCAATAGTGGTTGATATCAGCCAGAATGCAATAAACCAAAAAGCATGCGAATAAAGACAACAACAAACATCAAGGTCATTAGATAATAATAGTAACCCAAAATAATTTTAAACAAAAGTAATTGGTTTATCATTAAATTATATAAATAAAGACCTACACCTTCAATGCGTTGGTAACCAATGGTTGACATCAACCAGAATATGATGTAAATATAGAATACTATAAAAATAAAATATTGTGTAGCTTTGTATCAAAATAAAAAATGTTCCAGCACCAACACATAAAACAACGGTAAATTCATGACTAGACAAACTTACTAAACAAACTTGCGTAGAAAACAACACCAAAAAATAAATAAATAAACCATGAAACACTGACCAGAAGACAAAACTCACCACATATGCATTTCATAACTTTTATCGATAATTACATAGATATTGCAGAATACTTTGATTAATTTGCTGCAGACAATAAATAAATATTTATAACATTCACCAAGTTGGAACATTACAGGACAAACAGTAAGTATTTTACACTTTTAATTACATAGAGGGGAATAAGCCGTAGGGATCTAAGGTTCTTGATCTTCACTCAATATAATATATTTCTTAATAATTCGCTATACAAATCAAGGTGTGACAAAATCAGATCGTTTATATTTAGAGAGCATTGCATGAGGCTTTATGATGACCTCAGGTATTTGAGACCATCTATTTATATTTACCCCCCAAAAAAGAGGGATCACTTTCTCATATAGGTAAATACAAATAGGGTTATATTGATTGGTTATCATGAACAAGAATACTATCAGTATGATTATGTCCCTTCCCATAATATCCAATGCATCAACCGAGTTTGCCAAATTGTAAATTCATATAAAAAAGCACAGAAAGTCCTACAAAACTCACTAAGTTATCATCTTCTATTGACACCTATTCCTCTCACTGAGAATTTACTATATATACTTTTTCAAACTCACCTTATTAAAAAATATCCGATCCAGCCATAAAAAAACTGGTACTACTGGTAGCCAATCAAATTATGCTTAATAAATACTAATCATAAAATGACGAAACAATATCAAAATACTTTTGACTGTCTTATCTTGTCTTTAGAGTAAATCCACAATTGACTGTCTTATCTAGTCTTTAGAGTAAATCCACAATTGACTGTCTTATCTTGTCTTTAGAGTAAATCCACAATTGACTGTCTTATCTAGTCTTTAGAGTAAATCCACAATTG
>JARFNW010159215.1:0-18209 GCA_031763155.1 Dirona albolineata
GATGTTTGGTAATAAATTCAAAGAAGACAAAAACAATGGTAATTGGTAGGGAACAGAGTAAGCACCAAATAAAGTTAAATGAAGAGGTTTTAGAGCAAGCAAGCAGGGGATCAGCCCACTGTGTCAATAAACCTTGCTTGGTACAAGAAGAAATACACTACTCAATATTACTCATATCTGGACCAGACAACACGGTATTGTAAATGTAGCCAACAGTGAATAGAAACTGAAAATTTTTACCAAAGAGGCATATGATGGGAAGCTCAAAGCTATAAATTGTATCCTACTCATCAATACTAATGATCATTTTCTTGCTCCTTCTCCAGTAGTTAATAATATAATATTGCTTCTTTTAAAAAAAGGTCATGGTACAAAAGCTGTTTCTGTAATTAATCAATACAGCTGATTTGCACACAATTGCTTTCTTGATGATAAATGGGTTTTGGTGGTGTAGGGGTATGAGTGTATATAAAAGTCATAATTATATATTTCTCTAATATTTTTTCTTACTTTTAATTTTCTCAATAAAAGATATTAACAACTGAACAAACCGATTAGAATAAGAAGACGAAGATCACGTTTAAAGATTTACATTCACTCATTTTTCAATCAAAAACCTACTATATTTGCCAAAGTAATGAGGGCTGCCAGAAGATGAAGATTTGAATAAAAGGAAGGCAAAAACGATAATGGTATAGCTTCAACATCACAACATATCAAAATATTGCTATTTGTTCTACCATTGAAGCTGTACAAAGAGTGGGTAACACATCCCTTGGGGCCACAAATTTATATAATATTTAAAAAAATTACTTTTTCACTTTTACTGAAAAAATAATAATAATTGAAGAAAACATTTCCTGCACTCACCAAGCTTCTTCCATAAAGGTTACAATGAACTTTTTCACCTCCTTAGATCTATCACTTTGAAATCCAAGCATTTCCTGAAAATATCAAAAGAGACCGTTATATATTTGATAAAATATCAAGAGTATCATAGCATTCATCTCTAAACTTCTTACATTATGATAGATTATAATGCAGAAATCTGGAAGATGACTGAACTGCAAATTATGCTATACTAAAACTACAATCTGAAAAAAATAATCATCATTTTAACTTGAAGTTAACATAGCCTTTCCTTTTATTGTGGAGAATTTTTAGAAGCTACTCACATCAAGGAAATTGTCCAACAAATCAGATGAATTGTGAATAATCAATTCTTGGACCTGCAAGAACAAATATAATAAATGAACACTTTTCATGTTTTGCATTATAATGATAAAAAAATTGATTAAACAATATTAAGTCAACCCTTTGATGGGAGCAATTTAAGAAAATTAACTATTGCAATAAAACACAAATTCCATGACCATAAGATATAGGTACAGTAGTCTCCGCCTAAGGGCTCTCTGCCTAAACAGTTCGCCTAAGAGCACTGTTTGGCCGCGAAACCGAATTTTTTCTTTGTAAAGTTACCCCTTTAAGTGCACGGTTGCACAGAGTGGACTCCACCTATGAGCACGTTTTGCTCTCAGTGACCCAAATTTACTTGACATTTAAACCAAACCAATAATGTAATCTATCAGCCAGACACGTTGTATTAAATCACAACCCTTCATTTTGTTTAGAGACGCAATATTAGGGGTTGTATTACCCTACCACATTGTACCAGGCTTGCTAAACCGACACTGACATAACACTCGGTCGGGAAATTATTGCACAATGCGACACGTACGATTGCCTTCTATAAAGAATAGGGATGAGACATTCACAATGACCGTCAAGGATTATGACTCTTTCATTGTTTAGATCTTCAAAGGAGATGACAACTATATAGAATGCGAGTCTCACACATTTCGTCACGATGCACACTGATTGGCACTCAATTCGGCTATCGCGTTCCTTCATGTGGTGTTTTCATTTTGGTTTGTGGGCAGAGCCTTTCGTCAGTGAAACATTAGAATTGTACTGTCCATTGCGTGGGTGGAATTAATTCTTTTTGAAATAGATGATGACTTGACACTGGTTAAATTCAATTGGTTTGATCAGTTGACCGGTGCTGACATGCTCTTTATAAGTGATCATAATATGTTACAACCCCACCTACCCTACCCGCCATTGTCCTCTTCGCCCCTAAGTGCACAGTTTTTTTTCTCCCGACGACTGTGCACTTAGGCGGAGACCACTGTATTTCAATGTCTTCTTATCTTCAGGGCGAACTCCTTGATCTTATTCAGAAGATTATTTAATTTTTTTGAGGGGGTGAAAATTATAATATATTATGCTAAAGCCATACCAAACATAAAAAACAGTGTTACAGGGAGTAAGGGGAGAGGGAACATTATACAAAGTTGGATATCCGTAGTTGGAATAAACCCACAGACTATGCTGATGATACAGCCTCCTGTGGGAGCATCATATAATATTCCATTCCACTGCAACTGCAGTTCTTTGCATCTCACTCTTTAACGAACTATAGATAAACTTTTGCACATGCTCTATTTTGCATGTATGACACATTAGATTATAATATATGGCAAATCTGGTTGACGTAAAAGATTATAATTGAAAAGTAATAAGGATTAAAAATCGTAGAAAAGTTTTGGTTTGTCATTTTAAAGTTAAAATGATTCATACCTGTCTCAGGTTAGCAATCTTATCCTGGCCTTTTTGCATAACAGCTGCACTGTTAATGAGCTCAACAACCTGTAAAGTGATGAAAGAGGGCATGCAGAAGATATTAAAAACTTGTACATAGATTTAGAGCTATATTTTGTATTTTAAAATAAAAAACCACCATGATAAAAAAAGGCTAACTTTTTTCAGGATGCCTGCTTACAAGAAGTTGAAGGGCATAAACACTGACAATATATATATAAATATAAAGAGGCTCTTGAGTTAGAGCCAGGGCATCCGTAACCTGGGATAAAAAGTGAATTTAATTTAATTATTATTATATTTGTATTTAGTAATACATTCACTTAAAAAGTTAAATTGAGATCCTCTCGAGTCTCAGTCGTGTCCCCACAAACCCCGGCCCTGAGGATAAGTGTGAGTTGACTATGCAACACAAATTTTAAAAATAAATACTGACTGTCACTGCCATAGCCATAGTTCAAAATATCCAACCCAACTTGATGGAAGCGCTGAAACTGAAACAACACAATCTGATCTCCTCGAATCTCACCTCACAATTCGACTAAAAATACAAGTTTAGTTACGATAGTTTTAGTTACAAGAATGCTACCCTGGGCCCTGTGGTCCAAAGACAGGGTGGACCGTGGGGTGGGTGGTGGATTCAAATAATCAGTGACCAGTAGTAGTGACAGTGACGAGTGTCGTCAGTGACCAGTCAGTCAGTGGATCAGATTCAATCGTCATTACTACTACACTACAGATACACCTATCAAGTTAATGCCTGATTAATATCTATTTCATTCACTTGGGATTGTTTCACGTATGATTCCCTCAATATATATATTTCTATATATGTAAATTTAATAAACATCTCACTCTGTCATATGTAGATGACTGCGATTCTTGTGGTTTTGCCTGTTCATCTTTGTTGAAAAACTGCGATGCAGTGGCTCTTGCTTTCTTTGGCAAGTCATAGTCGGCCATTTTACTTAGGCCGGCAGACTGACTGGCCATCTTACCAGCTCTTATCTATTTCAACAAATATTAAGTTGAATATAAATAACTAATAATTGGGAAGTGGGGACCGATCATATGAACATCTATATGGCGGGTTGCATGTTGACAGCTTTGGAATCAGCCATTTCGAGCTCCCTCACGACTTTTTTTTTGGCAATACTACACAAATGCAGGTGCTTCCGGTTTTCAATTTACGTCTTGTTTCTGTCCCATTTTTTATGAGCATTGATAATAAAACTGGAATGCTTTTAATAAATTAACAATTTTTAGAAAAATGTCAATAACAACAATCCATTGATATTGTAGAGAGAAACGTGTTAAGTGTTAAGCAAATCAATAAAACATTGCACTAATGTCGCAAAGTAGTTGAAGGTGATTAATCCCGATTATTTCCAGGCCAATCCACAGAATAGTGTATTCCGTGGGCCAATCCAGCCGTGATGAATTTTTACATGTTATTATCCGTTTGAATATAGGCTCCTCTTAAACCACTCGCTACTTTAAACTTATGTTATTGTTTTCGTACATTTTGTAAGAATTTCAATTGGGTAACCTTTCTCTTCTGTGATCCAATGTGAGATACAGAGATGTTTATAGAATGACTATCTCATTTATCCATTTGTAGTCGATTATTTGATAAATGATCTTTCTTTGTCTCCCAACTCCCGTTTCCAAGAAAGCGACGTCAAACAAACGACAAGCGATAAAAGTGTTGTCCTCTGACTATGACTGAGGAGTTCCTAGCCTACGCACAACTGTAGCCACAGGATACTTGAAATTGTACCATTTCACAACACCTCTGAGCGCTCAAATCATGTTCTAGCTCTGTCCAGATTTTGAGCAAAAGGTGCGATTCGGTAGTCTTACTAACAAAAAAATTACTACATGGTGGTAGTGGTATAGTATAGCATACGTTATGCCATAAGTAGGCCTATAATAGTAATAGGACAATTGCTGTTCGGGAAGTACCGAAACAAAATCACGAGATACCATATTTACAATTGGAAGGTTATGCGGGTTTGTCAAGCAAACAGGTTTTCATGCATTGTGTCAAGGAGGAATAAAGCAAGAGGATTCAATGTACACAATGAGCTACCCGAAAGTACTTCACACCTGAAAGTACTTCACGTGCATACATTACTTTTGATGCGCCAATAGAGGGTATGCTTTACATAAAGCTATTTACAAAGAATATATGCGAAGAGGGTTATTATTCCATGCAAGCACATTTCTGAACAACATCAATGCTAACCCACAGTTAATTTTCCTGCATGTAGATGAATTTGCTAATATTATTACCTCATCATGCTCTCAGTGAAATCAGACAATGATGAAACAATTGTCACCTCAAGTCAAAGGAACACATAGCATGAAAGATTGACAAGCTGACAAATAAGCTCTAAGGATGAATATTTGACTGCAATGGCTGACGAGGTCATGGGTGGTGTGTAGCTACGTAGGTTCAATTCTTTCCTTTGACTTTGACAAACGTTTTCCAGATCTTCCTTCTACATATTATCTCTTTGTTCTTGATGTTGTTGTGCTATTTTATTTTCATACTATTTTTCTTGGAAAATGCATTTGTTCTTTGAACAGTGCAAAATTAAATTCCATTCCCCTCCAAAAAAATAAGTTTATCTGATTTTAGTGTCACAATCTCATTTTATATATTTCAGATTTGCTGCATGTTAACCTTTTTTGTGAACCAATAACTGCATCAACATCTTTTCACAAGGGAAAAATCTTAAGTATGCATGATGGAATTTAACAAAGCCTACCAACTTTTTATAGATGCTGTGGCCTCCAAGTCCTTGCAAAATCTGAGACAACATCTAAAACAGTTGAAAGCTATAAACGAGTGTCGTGCAAGAAAATGTTGTTTGAAAACTTTGTGCAGTCTGACAGAGGAAGAAGGTTGGTATGCTGCATTTTCATGTGGGTTGAACAATTTTTCTTATTTGTTATTTTTAAAACACTAGATTCCCTTTCCTTATAATGATTTCTGATTTTGCAAAGTGGAATTTATAATTGTAAAATTTTATGGAAGTAGGAATTACTTGCCGTTATATGCAGGCAAGATATCTGTACAACTTTATTCATTAATTGAATTCATTAATCGTTTGTTATAATTTGAATGGAAAGAAAGTGTATGTGTATGCAAGAGTTCATTTGCATCCAAAGAATATGGTATTGATATTAAATGATGGTTGCAGTTTTCAAAAAAAGAGAGTGTTAATTGTCAATTTAAGATCAAGAAAATGCAGCATTCACGAAAGAGTCAGAACAGGATAAGTTGCATCTGAATGGAATGAGTCTGCCTTATTGAAATGATTTGAATGGCCAGTGGAACCAGTAAGAAAATACTCAACCATAGCAAAGGTGAATATATGGCCTGAGGGAATGGAAATAATTGCATGAGCAAAAAACATATTCCTGTTATATTTTATAGTAGCCTATTTACTCAAGTCTTCCTTTGAGTTCATGGCACGGTTAAAAGGAACAAGTAGAACAGGGGTCAGCAACCTTTTTTCATATGCAGATCAGATTCATCATCATTAACCAGTGGCATGTCAGACAAAATACCCATGATATGCTATAAACAGGAATTATTAAAACACTTAATTGCATTGGTTAGGTGCACTGACTTGTTGGGGAAGGAGTGCTAGGAGGACATAAATGAATAAGGTTTATAAGGAATAAAAATAGTTTTGTTGATTTCAATGTTTTATTCTCTTTATGTTGCCAAAGAAAATTTTGCTCAATTTTGAATAATGATGAAGGTCCACTGAAATGTCAAATTGTTTTCTCTAAAATGTCTGGCAAGCCCATTGCTTTTAATTGGAAACAGGAACAATATCGTCAATCTTTTTTATCCCTCTTACCCATTACTGTCCAATTATTGTAATTTCACGTCTTTTGCTGGTTGTGTGAAGGCAGATCCATGAAACAAACGAAGAAGAGTATTACCAATACCATTAGAGCGTTGCAATGTAATGTGTAAATTTGTTTATTTTGTTTTTATCCACAGGTTACATTCCTTTTATCAAAGAGATAATTGGAAGCCCTTTGTTTAAGTCTCCACACAATGATTTTTTCCTTCCTGTGGCCCCAACGTTCATCTATAACACAGCCCATACATACAAATCAACAGAAACTGTACATCATATTCTGACATTCTTGGCTTCCAGATCAAAATTAGACATCAATGAAATCTTGGATATTCTCGATGAAGATGGCTTTTCTGCTCTTCATTTATCAGTCATTAATGGAGATGTGAAAGTTGTAAAAATTCTTCTCGAATTAGGTTCAAATTGCAATAAAAAATCTCGAAGTGGAAATACCGCTCTTTCTCTATCCATTGCTTATGGGTATGATTATTTAGTACCACTGTTTTTGCACAAGTCAGATGTCAACACTCATGACTCTGACCATGATACTCCTCTCATGTTTGCTGCTTGGAATAAGGAACCGAACATTCTTTCAGCCTTGATTCAGTATGGAGCCGATGTCAACAAAGTTAGCAAACATGGCAGTACTGCTTTATGGAACGCTGTGTATCGTTCTTCTCCAGAATGTGTTTTAATACTACTAAGTCATAATTCAAGGACTGACGTAGCTTGCGAGGGCACACATCTTTTCCTTGATGAAAATGATTGTAACCATAATGGAGAAGTTTCAAAGATATACCCTGGGAATAAACGATCATTGTTATGGGTTGCAGTAGACAGAATTGGTGTTGATGAACAAAGTTTGAAAGTATTGTCGATTTTAATTGAAGCTGGTTATGATGTCACCAAAGAATGTTGGTTAAATGATGTGCCATTCCTCCCACCATCGAAGTGTCCAAAATTGTTACATTCCAATCCTCCTCTTCAATGTGTGCTTCACTTTTTGAACAAGCGACCGCAGAATTTAAAAGACTTGTGTCGGAGCAGTTTGAGACTTCATCATAGATTAAGTAACCTACGTTTCCATGATTGGATACAGGGACTCAGACTTCCCTCAGTTCTCAAAGATTTTTTCATTTTATCTTATTGTACCTTTCCTGAATGACCCTCAAATAAATGCAGCTTTACAAAATTATATATGTATAGATTTATCTTTACTCTTTCACATCATATTTTTTATAACCGATTTGGAGTGTATTCAATATTGCCTTGAGTAGACAACACTTCAATAGGATGTGTCAGTCAAACTGTTGTGTACTTCCTTTCCTTTAGAGCCTTGAGGCTCATAGAAAAAAAAAATAAAAAAAATTGCAGATTACTTCCCATCCTGCAAGTTGGTACCCATTTTTACACCTAGGTCGAGTGAGGCAATTTGAGTATAAAGTTTCTTGCCCAAGGAAAGCAACAAAGTGACTGGGATAGGATTCGAACCCAATACCTTCAGCATGAAAGGTTGCTGTGATCAATGTTAAACCTTACAAAGCATGCTCCATTAATCAATTTATTCCTTATCTTTACAAAAGGGTGAACACAACTTGAAGGTTGGTGTTGTCAAGCAATATTTATCTTGGCTAGTAAATGGATGGGTGACCTTAAGGTACCCAAAACCGTCACAACAGTATGATTTATACATAATGAAGTGTAGTGGCTCACCAGCGTTTGTGTCCTTAGGTAAGACACTTAACCTTCGGTTGAAATTTTGTTTCTTGTATGTTAAAGTACAATGATTATATGGGATATTCTGAGAGTGAGATATATTTTTGTCGTCATATTGTCTGAATTGATGCTGAGAAAACAAAAATCGACTGTAATTAAATTGGACCCACAACCCAATACAGTGCATAGTATACAGCATTTTATAACAGTCTTGGCTATATAACAATATCTGTCTCAGTTTCACAGAAAAAGGAATTTTGTAATTCTAATTTAAATCATTCTTTATCTCCAATAAGATATTACACAATAAGACGGGACAAAGACCTTGAGCATAGCAGTGACATGTTGACATATTTTTTTTGCTAACTATGTACTCTGCCCTTTGCTTTTAGTACATGCCGGACTGGGCTGTAAAGGTGAACATGTAGGTATATTCTAGAGTCACAATGGAAAGTCTGTGAGGGGATACAAACAAAAATCTCATCTTTATCCTTAACCTTTTGAAACGGCTGTGGTTAGTCATGACTCAGATATAAATATAAGGCATATTTTATCGAGTCCAGCAATTCTCGTATTTCAGTTTCACAGTATTTCCATCATCATATCGTTTTTAGAATCTGGTTGATAGATGCCACTTTGTCACTAGTGTGAAATGCCTATCCTCGGCACGAACACAACATTTTTGCAGAAGACCCTAGGAAATGTGATATGTATATCTCCAAAGTCACAGCGTGAGATTTGAGAATCAAACACATAAGAAAGTGGGTTGGGGTTTTTTTTTACGCCACCACAAGGGTGTTATTAGTGGTTCATTGCAAAACCCCTCTGCAACACCTTTAATTTTTCCACCTATTAATGAAATATACTTAGGGGGCATCCCTGGCATAGTGGATGTGTTGTTGACTACTTTTGGATGTAGAGGTCCCAAGTTCAAAGCACAGACCATTAAGGATCTCATGAGTTTTCGTGCGTTGAGAATAAAGTCCAAAAGTAAATAGGATTCAAATTAATTCAAACTATTTGAAGAATGAACCATGGACGCATTAAAATTGAATTGAGTAATATCCCCACTTTAGATAATATCAGTGATAGTATAGCGTGCTTTACGGTTCAAATCAGAATAAGAAACTAATTTCAAAGAAGCAGTTAGATTCTCAGCCTTTGATCACAATTATTTTATAATATATTCAGGGGCTCGGATATTAGGTGGAGACTGCTGTATTCTGTCAACAAACATAATTATTTTGAAAGCCAAATTAGTTGGTTAAAGAGACAGTACGACTGAAATGTGAAGGAGAACTGTCTCATCAACATTGATGGCGTACCCGTGAGTAGTAACTTACATTTTGATCATAATCATCCATGTCACTGAAGTGATTATGTTTTGACTACAACAAATGGCTAAAAAGGTGCAAACATTATTTTCAAACTTTCATTTCACATATCACAGTTGAATTTGAGCAACGTAAGGGATAAAACTAAAACAGGAAAAATAAAGCAAAACCTTAAACGCATTAGATTTTGCAAGATGAAAGCATTTATTGGTATTTGATATCCTCCTATACACTCACAATGCAAAGCATGCGATGGACAAGGTTTCATTTGTGAATAAATTTGCCTATTAGAATGTACAAGATTAAGGTGAGGATCTACAAGATATTGCACGACATGCATGGCTATACAAGTCAGGGTCATGTGAGTACACAATAAACTACACATACTGTTTGATAGTACGGTACATTTTTCAATAATAATAATAATGTTAATAGTATAATATATTGTAAAATATAAAATAATGATAATTTAGAAGAATTATAAAATCTTCATACCTCTTGATCAAAGGCAGTCTAAATTAAAATCAGAATTTATTTGTAAGTGAACTATAATTTTATTGAAAAATGTGCTCTAAACATGTTAAATCAGACCAAAAAAGTTACATGACATGCTATCTAAAACAATAATGTTAGTTAGTAAGGTAAATAAAGTGAATTTTCAACACTTGATTTGTAATAGTAGTAGGAATATGTATTGATTAGCTTTTGCACTCTAAAAGTTACCATATCAAAGGCAATCGTACAATGTGTACTTTAATTAAATTAAGCAAAAAATTGTGCATTGTCCTCATAACTTGAAAAAAAAAGGCAAAAAAAAAGAAAAAAGAAAAAAGATATTTAATGCAGAGAAAAAGAATCAATCCTAAAACTAAAAACAATTTTTTATATTACTGATTAAAATAAGTAATACAGCCCACTCCCCTTAAACATAGCTTGTCAGGAATCGAGAGTTTGTTGCGATTATCCAATATTACAATTAAGCAGGTAATAAAAGTGATCAGGAGTTATGGCCTACATAGAAAGGATCTTTTCTTTTTTTTCATTTTGGTCTTAAAACCAATGCTTTACACCTTGGTGAAGATAATTTAATTCTTAATTATGTTTTTCGGGAAAAGCTGCGATTAAGCAGCAGTTTGACCAAATAGTGAATAAGTGGAGTGGACTGTACTTAACTGTTTTGCAGCAAGCTCAAATATACTAATAAATATTAAAATGTCACTTCATCTATTTAAAATCCAAAGCACTGATATTTTTTAAATGGTGAAAAGCACATCTTACTTCATTAAAACTGATACATGCGATATTGCATGTGATTACAAACACATTTGCATTTTTGCATAATCTTTTTCCATTTACATATTCAACGCAAACAATAATAATAATAAAAAAGATTAGTTGCTTCCCCATTCGTGTCCTCTTGTCCTATCAAATGACGAGAATGTTAGAAAATACCTTTATTACAAGAGGTCCTTCAACGATCTATCTTTAGCAACCTCCAAAATTTAAATTTGACCTGTAAATGTCCTTGTCTTGATTACTACATTTAGTACAAATTAAAACTACTCTCATGATGTATATTTTCATTTGCAATGCAATATTTATATGACTTTTACATGGCAGCGATGAAGAAATTAAAATCCATAAGCAGTATAATGTATGCATACACATTTCCAAGTACAATGAAAAATCAATTACTTTATATAACGAGCATTAATAAATCAGACATGCACTGACTTAAGGGTTCAAACCGAAACATTGTGCTGATTTAATGCTTCAAACCCAAATATTTACAAGCTACCTGTCACATTTGACCCTCTGCCTAAATGTGCAAGCAAGCATACTAGTAGTATTGCATTATTTACTGTGTTAGTTTTACTTTTACTGTCAAAATATAAGCAATACAACCTGCGATTCAACGAATGGCGGACAAAAAGGAAAGCGGCCAAGCAAATAGTGTCAAGTATCAATCACAGTTTGACTTTTATCAGAGTTGCAGATTTTTTTAAATTATTCTAATGGAATAAACAATTGTTCACTACATTTTCAACTTTGATTTTAATGGCAAATTATTTGACCGGTACAGGAAATATTTCTACAGCTATGACAGTTCACAGGACAATTTTGGTTTTTTTTGTATGATGATCAATTTCTGCATGTATCGTAAATGACCAACTTAAGTTTCACCTCATCGAAAAGAGAGGCATTTACTTCTTAAAATTTGATAAAATACAGTTAGCATCAATAGTAATGGCTCCTTCTGTGCTAATGGTAACATTTTGAATCTACGCATATATTGAGATATATTACCCCTTAGTAGGACGGTGATTGAGAATTTATAGCCCATAGCAGTAAATCCCAGTCAGGCAGGAATAAACCATCCTTCGCAACGTGTTAAATGGCACATCAATGAGTGGCACTACACAATAGTGGGCCACAGTTTGACTTCTACTAGTTCTATCAACAAAAGAATACACACACATCGTACAATATATTTACAGTCAAACCTGCCTTAACGGAAATTCTGTTTCCATTTTACAAATTTACCTGTCATAAGACAGAAACTTATCTGTACTGGAAATTTATAAAAAATGTTTTTTCAACAATTTGTTATAAAATTGCACTTGCGTTGGGTTTTTTTGTATTTTTTTTTCTAACTGCACTTCACCTATGGGAAAAATCACTGGCACAGACGAAAACTTCAAACAATTGGATGTCATAGCAGCACAGAATTAAAAATGATTACTTTCAAAACAAGACAGAAAATGTTTTTGTGACTATCCAATTCTGACTTAAGTCAGGTTCGACTGTAGTTGACTAAGTTGCAATATACCAATTTTAAACTCCACTCTGTACAAGTGCAAGACAAATAAATTGACACACAAAAGGTGGTAGCAAGGAAAGGTGAGCTGACTAATTTAATAATTAAACTCTAAAATATATAAAATAACAAAAAGTAATGCTAAAACCACCATGTCAACAGAGCCAAACAATCTAAAGTATTGTTTCAAATATTTATTATATACACGCTGTTATCACAAAGGAAATAACACACACAGGGACTGGGTTTTCAATGGGGAAAAAATGTTACACACATGCCTATATAAACACACACTTACACACATCTTTTCAAATCAAAGCCTCAGGCATTGATTGATTAGTGCACAATAGCACCAACAGTGTAAGAATATCACATAGCACACAAATAATAAAGGATGCAAAAGCATACACAGCTATTTATGCATTAATCAAAGGAGGACAAAAAGAAGAGAAAAAAAGAGTATTGTGAGAGCTTAAAAAGCCATGCCCATTTGTTGATGAAATCATAAATCACAAAAACATCTATTGGCAGCACCCATATTGAGCAGGTAGGAGGGTATTCTATACTGAATATGAGAAGACATTGGAATAGCCATATTACATTTTCACACCTTTCAAAATCCCAATGAGGTCACACACATTGATGAGGCTAAAACAATAATACTTAAGATTATTTTGGGAAAATGCTTTATTTCTACAAGGAATTCTGTAATACATATATGCATTCCACATCTTTGATTATATAGTTTCTGATTACAAACAAGCATTATTCCGACATTTCTCTTCCTTCTCAATTCCCTTTCCTCGCTGGAAATAATAAGCTTCCTTTATGGTCTTCTGAATGAACGAAAATTACACAAAAGAAAAATAAGTTATGAATATGTGACCACAGTGATTAAACATTACATTTCACTCTGTAAAATTTCACTTCAAATCATGTGTATGGTGTAAATGCTATCCGTCTAATGTCAGTGAAAGAATAGATTTCAAACTCAATTTTGTGCATCAAAAATTGGGTGACAAGAGGTCCTATCATAATTTATTATGAAAATGTACTGCATGTAACACTAGGCATCAGTGAAAATCAAAAATAAAAGATCACTATATACAAACACCAAAAATATCAATACATTACTCCATGATATAACATGTGTGTGTGTGTGTGTGTGTGTATATGGCCAATTTCAAAAGAAATATTTTAAACAGTTCATACAAATCAAAATAAAAAAGAAATTAAGAGTCAACAGTTTTATTTAGTGCGGAAATTTGTCACTAAACAGTCACTGGTGAATGTCATGTGAGTTAGATTATCACCTAACGGTTGGTAGGCTTTTGGAAACTGTATGTTTATCTAAACTCGAGATGCCAATGGACTATGATAATTAGTCATTTTTATAGATATATATGTTAGAGCATGAATCAGGTTTTAAACTTCATAATTCCTCAGTTAAACCAGATAAAGATTTGGACAAAGACAACGTCTTTGAAATAGGATAAACTTTGGATGGATACGAATATAAATGAAAGAGAAATAAATTTGGGACTCAGAGATAGCACAACTTAATGCTTTTACTCCACAGGACAAGGCATAGAGCAAACCAGTTTTTGTGTAGGTACATTAATTTTTTTTAAACTATCCTTCCCTCTGCTTGACATAGAAGAAAAAAAACAAACCAACTGTACATGGTACTTTGAATTGACAGAGAAAGTTTATTTTTTTCAAAGAAGTCCCATCAGTCACATAGTGAAATATCTCACACTATATAAAATATTTTATAAATTTGACAGAGCATATTGTAATTATCATAAAATCATAGCTTTATATTTATATCACTTCATGGTTGCATCCCAATGAAAGGCTTGCAAATGGATTAGACAATTTGCACACGACGAAAATTTATATGAGCTATTTATTGGTAAATACATATGTAATAAAGGTCACCAAAAAAAAAGAAAAAAAAGGAAAGAAATAAAATTATACGAGTTCTAAAATTCCTCACAATTTGATTCATTCATATACAATGACACATATTTATCCATACTCAATGACACATATTTATTCTGCTTTAAAAAAACCCCACCTCAGTCAAAGGCATAACATTTGTAATTGATTTTGATCAAACTAGAAAGAGTACTGAGGATTTTCCACAATTGCCACTGCTCTGGCCCTTAGATCCACATGGGATCTATAAGACCTGACACTGATGGATAATCAAATCAATATGAAGCGTCATCTTTAATATCGCTTTTATTTGTGTTGAAAGAGATGTGAAACTAAAAGTAAAAGTTATCTGAAAATTTTGGGTACATGTGATTTATGTATTATTAAAATGTTTCAAAATTTGCTCTCTGGATTTGCCCATCCTATATATTTCTACATCAAGGGATCATATAATCTTTTGAGCTGCCAACCAAGAGATAGCTATCAATATACAAACATTCATCATACAATGGCAAGGAAGTATTCCCAAAATTTAAACAACCAATTATCTGATTTCGGTTTTTATTTTTTGTCTGGTTTTCAAATAATTCTTACAGACAGGGCCAAAAGTAATAAAACAACACAGATGCTGGCACTGAAATAAAACAGAGAGTTTCCCCTCGCATCAAAAATATCTTTAGTTCTCATGTACTCACTGGCATACCTATACAGTACACTCTTAACACTCACAGGCACACATTATGTGGTTAAAATCTGTGCGGGATGGGTTGGTATTTTTTCATTTTTCTTAATGAATCTCAGAGATCCGTCCCTTATAAAGTGATATCTGGGATAATGAATCAGTTTGAATTTTCATGATTGCGATTTTTTCACCGATTTGAGTAATTTCATAAAAGACTTTCAGCAACTTTCATAATTTATGATACACTGCATCGTCAAGGCTTAGGTTAATAATCAGTTGGCCACGTGGTACAAGAATTATGTGGATCGATCAAAGCATAGATCCACTAATGCACTTCAAAACTGAATATAAAAAGATATTTTAGTAAAATCCTCAAACCGGTTGACAGAGCATATTATCTGGCACTGACAAAACAAAAAAAATTGTACTGTACTAAATAAATCCTAAATCTGCCATTATAGTCTCTACTTCCCAACCTCATGCCCCTTAAGATGCAAAATCTGCTGCCCCCTTCTTTTTGTTTGGTGGAATCAAGTGGGTAGGCAACTCCGCGGGCAAATCATTGCCCTCTACTTTAACCTGCATCAAATGACAAGCCAAAGCCCATTCATGGTCATCTAACATTCCGTCACCATCACAGTCGGACAGTTTCCAGATTTTCGATAAAACCGTGTTGGGCAGTTTCGATTTCACCATTTCTTTTTTGGCCGCTGCTCCGGAAATCTTGCCATCGATTGGGTTGAGTGTCTGGAACACCTTGTCGTACTCATACTTATTAGCATTGACGATCCACTCCACCTCGCCTCTACCTGCATCCACACCTTCACCTCTCCCCACACCAAAGGGACTCTCTGTGTATCCTTCAAAAGCTCCGCCATGAACGCTGCCATTGCTTGCATTCTCCATGCGCTCCATTTCTTCTGCTGGAATCATCTGCATAAGTCTAGCAATGTCATTTGCCAGCATTGAATCCACAATCTCCAACAACTTTGGCTTCATCTGTGGATGAGATTTTTTAAAAGGTTCACTTTAAAATTGCAAAACACTCCAAACAATTATCTGGTCCAAAATCATGTAGAGTAGTGGTGAGAAGTAATGACAACACAAATTGATGGTAATCTCTTGCTTTGTCGGATTCTAGTCAATTTGATGTGGTTAGAGTAAAAGACTTGTACCGATTAACTCAGCCTGTCTATTTAGGTTAAAGATAAAAATGCATTTTTCTGCAATGCATGCATTCACTTCATATAAAATACATATGGCACAAATAATATTTAAAAGTCTTGCTAATACTATTCCATTAAAAGAAAACTGATGCATACACTAGAATGCAACAGTGTATTAAATGCACGCCTCAAACACCTGGGAATAGATATTCCATCAAATGGAAAAGCAAGGTTGAACACTGAAAGGCTTTAAATAACAAAAGAAGGAATATCGGAAATTATGATAACAATAGGTCAGGCCATGACAGCTCTCATTGAAGTGTCCAGCAAACCAAGCTTATGTTTCAAGATGGGGAAAAGAGGTTGTTACATTGAGTCAAGCACCACACTTGGAAGTGAATCTCAAATATTAACAATTAGAATAATACAGACACATATTGCAAGGGGCTCCAGTCTAGTGTTATTTCTAAATGTATAGCCTTGATTTTGGATTCCAATTTATAAAATAAACTGAAAGGCATCAGTTCAAGCAGCTTTGCAAAACCTCATAAAGGACCTCGACAGACAATATTTTAAAGACACTCCACTCCGGCTCACAGACACCTTTATTTTAAGTTTGTATTTGACACAAACTTACACCAAATATATATGATATGGTACTGGCACTGACATTCACACTGTACATAAGATCACATGACCATGCATAAATGCTTTTACTTTTATGGTATATAAACAGAAATGGTATGTGATAAACAAGAAACAATATTTTTATCTTTGGACGTTCAGTATGTATTTTAAAATGTCAGCTATTACTATCATCCAACTTTAAGATAAAAAATAAAGATACATACTGTACTATGTAATGTCATTTTGTAATAGATATTCATATAAATGTCACCGCCTTAAGTAAAAGGCACCATCTGACATTCTCCACAACATTCAGCAAAAATTGTGACGATTAAGATTGTATTAAAGGATTGATTACTGGTGAAAACATTACCCGAATCCACCACAATTCATGTTTTGGAAACTGTGCCCACTTACCGGGTTGAATTTGGTAAAGTCATGGTGGATTAATTGCTCCTGCATGCGTTTGCAGTTGGGGAAATCGCCTGGAGAAATCTGGTGCTCTCGCTGCAGCTGGGCAAAGATGTCTGGCAATTTAGCGATGAGTTCCTTCTTTTTGGAATCCTTCCCAAACATAGACGGCATATCTTTCTTTAGCTGGGATATGATGTACGCATGAACCTGGGCAAATGAGAAAGAAATATATATAGACAATGAAAGACATTGAATTAACCAAAAAATGATTAATCAGTCTGGAAAGCCATCATCTAAACAAGAAAAAAAGAACAGCTGGTGTCAAACTGTGCACTATACAGCACAAATGACAAAGACTTGATCCCAAAAGGTACCGGTACCGGTAATATTTTTAAAAAACCTGAAATTCTACCCTAAAGAATTTTGCTTCCACAACATTTTTGTAAGCAAAAAAAAAAACGGGGGGGGGGGAGGAATTAAAACTAAAAACTTTGCACTCAACCATTTCTCTTCTCTCGTTTTTTTCATTCACGTTCTCAGTAATCTCAAGTAAGTGAGCTTGCAGGGAAACACAACAGTACACCATATCTATTTTAAAGGGCGGTAACTAAACATTCTGGGGTCAAGTCACAAACATACCCATTGGTGGTATAAACCAGAAACGATTAATCAGAAAAGATTTATCAAGTCACATTGATTTCGAATAATAACGGCATTATGAGCGCATTATATTAGTTAGGTACTGCTTTTTGTGGTTAAAACATCCTCTTACTCTCATTAAACTCTTTGGTCAGCGTGTCCTGATCTTACTATCAGCTCTTTCTCTGGTTTGACACCTATTACTGTCACTCATCCTTTAATTTGTACATTAGCATATGACCCGCGATATCCTGACTACGACCCTGGGTCATTGTGGCATCAGTTCAAATGCATGCCCCCCCCCCCTCCTCTCTCTCTCTCTCTCTC
>JARFNW010159326.1:0-18205 GCA_031763155.1 Dirona albolineata
CATGAGACAAAGGAATGCATTGTTCGATCCCGTTAGGTCTAGGTCAAATAGGGTAATGGGAATTTTCCGACTGCGCATGTGCGCAATGACTCACCGGGGTGCCTATTGAGACCTATTATATTATTATTATGTAGAAGTAGAAGTAGGGACCCCGGTGAGAAAATTCAAATCTTGAAATATGGCATACATATTTGGCCACACCTATCTAGATGAATAGAGCAAGTCAAACCTAGAAGAAAACTGTTTTAATTTTATTTCTACTCCAAATTAGAAGCTAAGTTATTAACAATTTACGAAAAAAAATGTGGTGAACGCGGAAAAGTGAAATGAACGCGTTGTGAAAACTCAAGGCACTTTTAAACGGCTTTCAAAATATTTTTAAACAAATGACTGTTATTTGCATCACAAAGCGAAAGCACACATACTAAGGCTAAGGTGTACGAATATGTTGTCCTTGGCCCTGGTCACGATGATCATGTGACCGTGGGTTGATTCCAACCAAATGTGGACGCGATGTGGCTCCGGCAGTAATACTTTTACTTTGAATTTGAATATTCTCATTCTCAACCCTCGTTCTCTTCATTTACTTGTTCTTAGTATTCTTACTTCTACTGACAACTGTAACTGAGCTCTGACTCTGACAATATAATATGGGATTTCCAGCGTATAAGTAAAATGCTAGATTCTATTCTTCATCGATCATGCCATAACATACATTTTTGACGTGCAGCAACAGTCAGCGCAGGTAGGTAGCTTGTGATTCTTGAATTTGTGAAAAGGAAATCTGCACCTCCTACCTGTCTAAAACAATGTCTCTCACTCACATCTTCGCCTTCTGTCCACTCTGCTCTCACCCTTCCTTCAAAATAACCAACACACAGCTATGTACAGCAGTTCCTACTGCTGCCACCAGCCACTTTCTTCAAATTTTGTTCGTGGCCTTGACGAGAGTGGAGTGCTGTGACCAGTGATGGCATCACAGAATCACACACAAGCTACCTGTGCTGACTGTTGCAGCGCGTCCAAAATTTGTTGTATGAGTATGTTATGACATGGAATTATCTTTCAAAGATCAATGAAGAATAGAATCTAGCATTAAATGGCTGGAAATTCCATACATATATTTGTGAAGGGGAATGAATGATTATAATGGATTTCCTGATGCTATTTTTATTTTTTATATAAGAGGAGGTTCCCCTTTACACCAATCACATGACCTTTTCATGACGCTAATTTACTCGAGTGACAAGAGCTTGGTTTGAAAGGAGAAATATTCCTCAAGTATTATTTTCTATGTAGTCAAGCAATTCATTCCAGTATTTTCACATCTTTACTGTATTTTACATTTTAAAAAGGTGACAGACTATAGAAAATAGTAATTAACAAGTTATTATCCCACCAACAAACGCCCAACCCAAATAATGGAAATTTCTGACACTCAACGTCGCATTGCATGGTTGTCATTGTGATTGTCAGAAAACCCTTTAGAATATATATAGTCAGAAGTATACATGGTCACATGATTGGTGTGAGGTAGGGTAATTGAGGATCATATGTATTCACGACCTGCAGGACAAGTACTAGTAGAGTTGATGTTCAAAATGTAATTATACTAATACTATACCATAGTACAGTAGTGGAACCCCTCACCAACGGCGCCTCAATTTTAATCACAACCAAATTTGAAATGATGGAGCGGTTTTAGTGTATAAATCATTACCTCTCTACCACCCAAATATATGCTATAACAAAAATGGCATATTTGCTAGGAAGTTAATTATGCATAGAGATAGAGGTGTAATATGATTTTAACTGATTGTTAATAATATTTACAGGATTACAGACAAAATGCTGAAGCCGCAAAAGCAGCTCTTGATGGTATGCAGAGGAAAGGAAGGATTTTGAGAGTGCGATTTGCTACTCATGGCGCTGCACTTAAAGTAAAGAATCTTCACAGTTATATTTCAAATGAGTTGTTGGAGCAGTCCTTCAGTCAGTTTGGAGAGCTTGAGCGATGCATTGTAATTGTGGATGACAGAGGAAAGTCGACAGGCGAGGGCATTGTTGAGTTTGTAAGGAAGCCAGGCGCTAACTCTGCACTTCGACGTATCACTGAGGGTGTTTTTCTCATGGGAGTGTAAGTACTACCCTTTCTTGTTGATTTGTATAATATCAATGGTATCTGTTGTGCGAGAAAGTGAGAAGCAAGGAAAGGAAAGTTATTTGCAAGAATCAATGAATGTTTGTGTGTTCTGTTCCCTTTAGTATCATGATTCAACAGTGTATGGACCAGCTTTGTGTCTGGCCGAGGAAAGTGTGCCAGGTAGAAGACTTAGATAAAATTTATATAGTTAGTGCAAGTTGGTGCCCGGTCAATACACATGGTTCAATACAGAGTTGGAAAATCTATGGATCAAGATTTTTAAGGCAGAGGGTATCCAGCCCACTGTGCCAATATATCTTGTTTGGTGCAAGAAGCAATACTAAACTGTTCAATATTACTGTTACTAGTCTTAAGTTTTCACCGAACAACTATTTTACCAAAGGGGTAGGCGATGAATGTAGGATCCAAAATGATCTCATGTTCATTTACAGAAATAAACGACAAATGCAGAGGGTTTCTTAAAGTTATCAGCCAACCTGTGTTGTAATTATTAACTCAAGATTTGTGATTAAATTAAATGTGTATGTGCATTTTATGCATATTCTCCACATTCTCCACATTCTCCACTCATGACACTCCCAAAGATGTTTGTTTTATATTCCATGTTTGGATTTGCAACAGACAATTTTATGAAGGGTCATTGTGTAGCTCTGACAATAGACACGTTTCGTTTACATATGTATTGAAAGTTTACTCTTTTATTTCACAGTGATCCAAAACCAGTATCTGTTGAACCACTTGAACAAAAGGATGAAGAGGATGGTATGCCTGAAAAATTCCTGACAAAGACTGATCAGTATAAAAAGTAAGTAGCATGGGGACATAATGATTTGAGAAATGAAAGACCATGTGAAAGCTTCAATGTAGTATGTTTTATTCAACTCTTTCATGTCTTGCATTTAACAAAAGTAAAAATTGGTCTTGTTTCCATATTTGAATAAACGTAAATAACAAATCTTGAACAAATTAAGAAATGATAAGCCTCAATTGGGGACATGCTCAAATGTGTAACCCATGGACGTAGGGGAGGAAATTCAAAAGGGGATTATGGCGGTCATAGGCTAGGATGTGGTACGAAGTCTCTGAAGTCTGCCCTGAACTTGGGGTCAGGATTCAAGACTTGAAATATATCTTTGTTCAGGGTTCCCACACATCAGGGAAATCAGGGAACATTAAAGAAAGCTTCCCAGTCGGGAAAATATCAGTGAAAATGGAATTTTAGGAGATGATATCAGGGAACTCAGAACTTTGAAGTGCAGAATTAATTATCTGCCGGCAATTGCGAATACTTTTTTGGACGAAGCGGTCACATTTTCCGGGTGTCAATATTTCTTGCTGGGCGGTATTATGTGAGATTATTTTCGTTTTCGATACCGTGTCCCAATGTATTAAAATATTGAGACTGTCTATCAGTGCGATACTCAGAATACCCACTTCGACTACCAATCTGACTCTAGTGGTGGGCGTGCGTATCGCTTGTAAGCAAATTAGACGCTTTGACTTCGAAACGCTCGACGTTGAACAGAACTATGGAACTTTTTTTCGGCCCCGTCACCTTGCCTTTTATGAAATCTAACCTTGCTGTTGTCGAATGACCTGTGAAATCACATGATTTGTTCAATTTTAGCCATTGTTTTGCACAACAATCGAGATCGATAGAATCACGCCCGTCCGTAACTTGGCTAGCCACTTGCAGTTCCGACATGATCACGATAGGTACTCTAGTTCTAGTCCATCTAGTCTAGTTAGTAGCTAGACCAGTCCCCGACTTGCGGACAAACAAGCAGGGAAACATTTTTGGAAAGGAAAAATTATTGCCTTCTCCTTCCCTGTCTTCATTCTACAATATTACAACCACTACCGTAGTGTTACAAATTACGTCAACATAGATTCCACCACGTACATAGACACAATAAATACAACCATTTTCAACACTACCACAGCCACAACAGACCCACCACTCATACAGATTTAATTTCTAATATTACTGCCTTTGGCCTATTTTCGGATATTTTCCCACCAGATACAGATGTTATTTACATTCAAATTAATTAATGTCTCAAAACTTTTTTTATTTTTATTTTTTCCTATTCAATTGCGTGGAATACAAATGCTGAGCTAAAATACATTATATTTTAGATATCTAATAAGACATAAGTTGATTTTTCACAATAATCTGTTTTTACATAAAAGCATTTTAGTGAAGACACAGATTGTTTCCACCAAAGTCAGATTTTTTAAATCAGGATAACGCAGATTTAAAAAAAATTTAATTGAAGTGTGTGGCAAGTCTGCCACACTTACAGTCATCATCACAACCACAAACATCTCTGCCACACCCACAATCCCTCCCTACCACCATTACATCAACCGCTGTTGCTGACAAAATCAGCCCCACCATTACTACTACCACAACCACATGGAAACTGCCACCATCACCATCTTCACTACTACTACCACCACCAGAGCCACCACTTAATCCACGACTACCATCACAACTATACAACCACTACCACGAAAATCACCTCCACCAAGCACCGCCGCTACTAAAAAAATAACTTCTACTTCTATCACAAACGCCACCAATATCACCTCCATCACTTCTAATAACCAGTATTGCCACAACCCCTACCATGACCACCACAACTACCAACAAAATCAATACAACCACAAAGCCACTATGAATAGAACCACCACCAGCTCTATACCATATGTAATCATTTTGATACAAATGTTAGGATGATGTCATTTCTGCAATGGTCATAATCACTACTGCTCCACAACCACCTCCACCACTACCACAACTACTACCACAGCCCACCAAAATCAATACCACTACAACCGCCATAAAAAATGACATCACTACTATCACCACCGCAACCAGTACCACAACTACCATCAGCACCACCACAACTACTGTCACTAGTATCACAACCATATCACAACTACCACAAAAACTACCAGCACCACAACCACTACAGTTGTTTTCAAACAAATCAATTTGCCTTAGATGTCTATCCCTGTTTGATACACACCTAAATACATACTTAAACATTTTTAAACCTGTTCAAACTGAATTACCTATATGGCCGTGTAGCGCGCTGGAAACACAAAAAAAAATTCCAGAATATGAACATTTTGGCATCAGGGAAAATCAGGGAACAAATTTTAGAATTGTGTGGGAACCCTGTTTGTTATTAAAAAATTCAAATTTCATGTCATGCCAACCCCTCTCTCTCTCTCTCTCCCTTTCATGATCTCTCTTTGACAATTCAGTTGGCCCTGTGTTGTAATGGCTTCACATGTTTGATCAAATCTTACACTTCAAGACATGCATACTGAAAGCATGTTCTGCCGACTTCACTGTATTCAAACTGCAAATATTCTATGTTTTGAATCAAAGGCATTGTCTGTCTCAAAATATGGAGGAACATTTTTTTCCCATACGTTTGTCCCTTTGATTGGGGTGGCAGTAATTATACATGTATGATTTGATTGTGAACATTAATTTCATGGTGTTCTTTGTCTTTCAATTTTTAGGGAAAGGGAAAAGGAGCCACGATTTGCCCCTCCTGGAACCTTTGAATATGAATTTGGAATGAGGTGGAAACAACTTGATGAACTTGAGAAGCAGCGCGTTGAGGGAGTTAAGAAAGACACAGAAAAGGCACGCATTGAGCTGGAGGAAGAAATGCAGAATGCTTTATATGATTATCAAGCGGATCAAATTAGACAAGGTAAGATTTCTGACTCTTTATGTACTGCTTATTTGGGTAAATTTCAATTTCAGTAGTGTAACAGTAGAAGAAAAAAAACCAATTTGATAATATTAATATCATAAATTATCCTGTTGCCCAGAATCCATATAACAGAATATCTTGCAAAGTGAATCTAATAACACAAGGAATGGCTAAGAAACTATGAATATGCATGTTCTTTGTGTCCATTCACTATTTTTCATTCTACATCATACATGGGAGTATATGATAGTGATGAAAAAGATCAAATGTTTTTTTAAAGTCTGGTGTTGGCTATTCATATTTCAGGGTGGTTTACATAATCTTGATGCGCCTTGTTTGTCATTTGAAGGGGGAAATAATTTTTAAAAATTCATGTTAAATGATAATTCAAGTGCTGTGGATGGTTAATATGTAAAATTTGCTTCCCTTATAATTTCAAGTACCATTGTCATGAATTTCTATTTTTAGATCTGATCAGACAACAGGAAGAATTGAGAAGGCTTGAGGAGTTAAGGAGTTCAGAAAGGATGAGGAGGCAGCAGGAAATGGAGATGAGGCGTCAAAAAGAGGAACGTGAAATGGTTCAACAAGATGAGCGTCGCCGAGAGATGATGATGAGATCACAAGAGTTGGCACGCGGAAGAGGTGGACCAATGGATGGACCCATGAGGTCAAGAGAGGAAATGATGGTATGTAGGAAATTGTTATTGAAAGGGATAATTTTAAGACTGATTTTATTGCTATTAGGTTTTCAATGGCAATCACTTGTATCATTTGTATTGTTTGACGTGGTTGATATAGATGCACGTGAAAATTTTTACATGAGTTTAAGCACTCCATTCTATTTTCTTTTTTATTAAACAGATGGCTGAGCGCTTTGGAGAACGTATGGGTGAGCGAATGGGCGACAGAATGCCTGATAGAATGGGTGATCGCATGGGCCAAGGATTTAACATGTGGCAAGATGAAAAACAACGCAATGAAGCTGGAATGAAGGTAGGTTGCTTATAATTTACATTAGATCTTTTGTACTGGTACCAACTTCTTTTATACATTTGGGTCGGATGCAATCTGAATATATCGTTAACAATGAGGCGGGGAAAGTAAGTGGGTCTAAACAATACGATGTCAATGTATGTATTTTGAATGCAATGTTTACTCAACCTTTAAAAAAAAAATTCAAACTAACCTATTTAGGGCATGAGGGGCAATGAACCTCCCAACCGTGGTGGTCGAGGAGACATGCGAGGAGGGCCAGGATCTCAACCCATGCAACCACCACAAGGTGGACCTCCATCTGGAATGGACCGCCCTGGACCAGGCGGCGGACCAGGCGGACCAGGATCTGGACCTGGTGGTGCTTCAGGTCCTCCTTCAAGTGGCCCAAACCACAAGGTAAGTCATTTCTGCTCAACAAAGTTGGTTTACCACTCATAGCCAGTGCTTACAGAATATAATGACATATATTGAATAATGTTTAAAGTTGAAAGACTACAGCAGTGCATTTTATCAAATCAGTCAAGTGCCAGGGAACAGCATGTGAAGGATGATTCCAAGCTCATATTTTCTTTCATCTTGTTTTGAAATAAAAAATACCCCTACTTTCAAGTAGGTCAACTGTTGTCACGAAGGCAGTATCCTAGCTCTTATTTTCTCGCTTAATTTGCTTGTGAATTGAATAGATACATTTTTGTCAATTGTGTAACTACATTTTTGTCAATTGTGTAACTACATTTTTGTCAATTATGTAACCTTATGACCCAAATTAAGTTCCACTGTTGAGTTTTGAGTAATATCAATAGAGTTCAAAGTGTACTCTGACCTTAAAAACGCAATGTGAATTTGTTTGGTTTGCTGTATTTTAATTCAACCATCAAATTTGTTCACCATTGGCAATTCCCAGGATGGACCTAAACCCTTGATGCAGCCTGGGTCTGGTTTTAATATGGGTGGTGGTCAGGGAAACAATGGACCACCAAATAATCCAAATTCTGGTGCTGAAGGCAACAATATGGTGAGTACCCAATGTTGAATATCAGGTTTCCATTGTTCTTCAGTTTACTGTTGCTATGTTTGTTTCAAAGAACCTTTCTCTCAGGTGGACTATCAGTTAAAAAAATTGACACGTCTGTTCTTTTTCATATAAAGCTTATAATTTATGGAGTATAGATATGAAAAAAGGAAATTACAATGTAAAAAAAAATAGGGAAAGCCCACTGGATCATAAGCACATGAAAGCAATTGAATTTTGGCATATTTAATTGAATTTTTGTAGGGCCTACCTGAATCCCTGTAAATGGGATATTCTTTCTTCAGCAAGTCCTTTCACTTGTTTGAAATTTTCTAGTCACCATTTTACAACTTTTTTATTTTAAGCAAGAAAAGGAAACCTCTTAATATCAGCATAATCTTTCAGCAATTTTTATTTTTTTCAGTGATGTGACTCTATCAAATCTAAACTTGGATTGAGAGATCACTTTGCTATTATGTTAAAACTTTCAGGGTGTCTCTTCTCTCTCTCTACCTCCACCACTTTTTTAATTAAAAAATTTTCTTCCTACATTTTCTTTGGCTTAACCTGATACAACTGATCATGTCTTGATCCACCCCACCCCCTCTTTAAAATATTTTTTTTCCCTGTTCATGTCTTCTCTTTTCTCACCCTGCTCTCCTTGGTCTTCCCTTTACTTCCCACCCACTTTCTCTGCTCTTCCTCCTGCTCATATTCCTCCTGCTGTTCCATCCCACTCCTTTCTCCTCTGATTACCCCATTTTGGTTTGGTTTTTTTCTTTCAGCGTGTTATTTTCTTACAAAGTGATACAGGAAAATAAGCATTACTTTCTATCTTGTCATCTGTTGAATGTTTTCTAAGTTTTAATTCATTTTTTTCAAGAAATGTTAATGGGTGAGAGGTTATAACGGCTATGAGAAAAATGGATCCTATAAACTCAGCAGTCTGCTCGTGACAAATCATATTTACCAAATGCAACCTTACATTTGTTGGTTATGTTGCTACCATTTTTTTATGTGTGCCCTGACCCTCGGGCTGAGGGTCAGATCAAACATTTGTAATTTTACCCGACCTCTAGCTAAATTTGTCATGGATTTTGATAACAAAACGGAAGACGGCGGTCACTGGTTGGTTTTGACAGACTGGTATATCTTGACATTGAATTTACCTAGTTTTTCCTAATTTGCAAAGTTTGCATTATACATGAATGCAGTATTGTACCTTTGTCTTGTTAACCTTTTCAAGCCTTTTGCATCACACTAAGAAAATGGACATATTTTTGCCCACAGATAGATATTGAACACATACATAGCTATATGCTTACACACAGACTCAATTTTATGCACCTAAGTCGATACCGATGAACACTTTTTAGTGATATGAAATAAAAAGAAGTTGTAAAAGAACCTGGATCTTTCAATCAGTAACTGATAGTGCTTGGAATGCAATGTACCTGGTCATCTCAATGACAATTACATGATTCATTTTTGAAGCCATGTCAGTGTCATTCCTGGGTCCATATGAACATTTATCATCATTATGCTGCCACAGTCACATGTTTTTCTTGGCCAAGAAACATTGCTCCAGCTTCCTCGCTCGACCCAGAGGTGTAGACATGGGTACTAGCTTACAACTGGGAAGTAATTTTTGATTGAACAGTCCTATTCCTACTGTCACTATGTTCGCTTCACACAATGGGAACAGGTTTGCACAGGTTCAATGGCCTTTTTAAGATATTTATATACTGTCTAAATTTGATATCTGACAGCCTGTAAAATATGTTAGATATTTGACATTTACAATTGTCTTTTTGCAACAGAAATATTTTGGGTTTAAAAAAAATAAGATTTTATTTCCCTTTTTTCATTTATCAAGACATTTACCTCTACCAAGTATTTCTTGTATATGAACCACATAATATAAAGGCTTTCATTGCTAATTATTACTAGGCATGTTGGCCATGGGGTTTAGATGATGCGCCAGCCATGCTGATGGCAGGGTTTTTAGTTATTTTCGGCATTGCTTTTTTTTCCCCTTGGGCAAGTAAATTAACTCACTCTCATGAAACTGAAATAATACAGGGCGTAGAGGGAACTGAATGGCATCGACCAAATGGAAAGTAACGTTAGTTTGGGTTTTGGGAAATGGGAATGCAATGGGTCCACAGGATGGTTGCTTTATCATCTTTTTAGTTTTAGTTATTCAGCTCCAATCTTCATTCCACTTGTGATATTTTGTCCACTTGCACACACCTCTTACAATGAAAGTGAAAGCCTTCATATTTGGTATCAAATTTTGGAATGAGGATGTCATTATATACTGGCTATTCATAATAACTCATGGTCAATGAAGTCTTTATTTCATTGTTACTCAAATAGTAGCTGGGTTGTTTTTTTGTTAGCAAAGATGAGATTTGATTTAGATGTCACTGAGACAGACATAACAGAATTGCTTATCACTGAACAGTTGGTTGATCATCCATTTATAACATAGACGAAAAAAAATAAAAATAATCTACCTTCCCTTTCCTCCACACTTTCCTTTGCTAGCTGTATCACACGATTTGTGATTCTTTAAGAATTTGATTTTTCTGTCTGTTCTTTATAAAATGTGGCACCTTTTTTTGTTAAGGTTTGGGCGTTTGTTTTCAAACAGTAGGAAAGAATTGCTAGATTTTCCTCAATTTGACCTGGCTTAACAAAGTTGTTTGTTCACCATTATTGAACAATAATCTGAAGTCTGTATTTTAGTGTCACGCCTTTAGGGCAACCTTAAGAAAGATTTTTTTTTCCCCACTTATTATTCTTATGTTTACAATAATAGACATTTAATCTAAGAAATAGCGACTTCATTTTACAAATTTCTACATGAAAAGAACATAATGTCACTGCTACAGTCATAATATTCAATAATTGTTATTAGTATTAGGGAAGAACTTAAAAAGATATAATTTTTTAAAATCCTTTGGTTTTGAGCGGGTTCAATAAAACAGATCTCCTTACAATTCTGCAACTGCTTGAATTCTCCAAACTTGACCACGAATCTCAATATTATATTGTATGTCATTTGAAGAAAATTATTTGCAGCTGAGAATCTCTTAGAAATTATCCAATTCCTAGCAATTGAAAGAATTATGCGCGCAAGATATCTGATGGGAGCTTCTTGTAAGCTCTTCCTGTTCCCATGTCTTAAGTGTGCTAAGTCCCAGTTGTCTATATTTCCAAAACCATGTGATCAAAGTGACACAAAAGAATGTCTTTTATTTTACAACGGTCCTTTACCTGATCCTACTCCATTCATAATAAGGGAACTATTCACATGTTACATTTTGCTTGATCTATAAAAAATCTTGCCTTAGATTTAAACATAAGTATTAACCACTGAGGAGGCAAATTTGCCCAGGGATTTTTAGTGGCTGATGGTTCGACATTGATACCAAGGTAACATTCATGTTTTTAATTCGGCAAAACAGGATGTTCTTGGTCATGACCTGTGGAGGTCAATCCATTGGTCACTTCATAATCCATAGATGTTGTATAGACCTTTGCCCCATATTCAGTCATACTGTGGTTTGAACTCTAGCATACACTTCCGACTGTTAGTGTGGGATGAGAGTTTGTAGTAGGGTGCTTTGTGCATTTTGCAATGTCACATCCCTTTGGGACTGGTCCTTTCACTGCAGTATAAGACTTGCCATGAGATAGGTGGCGTATGTGTACATAATTATTTTCATTGTAGAAGTGCTTCTATTATATGTGACTGGAGTCACAAGAGGCTTGCAATTTTCTTGCACAAATGCTTTGGGAAGATATTTTATTTCACATTTTAAGATGTTTTATGTGTTTTACAAAATATTTTTAAAGCTTTGGTATTAGGAAGAAATCTTGAATGGATGAACATTTATCATAGTTTGGTGATCATACTTGCATTGAGGCATAATGCTATTTTTAATGTTATGTATTATGCGAATATTTTACTTTCCGGTATACTATGTCTACTTATTCCGTTACCTGGACTTGGCTCGTCAGGGAGAGGGGCATGTATCATTGAATGTTGGACTTGAGTGACACAATGACTATAGATTGTAAGGCAAGTAAATTGACGATGAGACAGGATTGCGTCACTATCTGTGTCATTATAGGCCTGTCCCTCATATTTTATTTTCATTACATGCTTTCCGGTTTGCTTCAACAAGAAATTCATCGAGAATGCCCTGAGACCATTTTTTACTGAGATGTTCCATTTGTTTTGCGGAATTTGACATATTGCGAAAGGGTGTGAAATTTCCATATGTAATATATTGTGTAACCCCATATTTCCCCTGACAACCGTCATAAAGGTCTTGATTGTACATTTATAAAAGAAACATACTAATAGTGCTCATGTTAAATCTTTTCCATTTTTATTGAAACAATTACCAATGTTCACCACAGAAGGCTTGCTGTCCTGTCCATATGTAGCTGTGGATATGGTCGTCATCAATTTGCTATAGTATTGATAAAGATAATGTGAATTTGTTTTTGATCTGGCGGGCTGTGAAGGGGCATATGTACAGTACCAAGCAATCGATCTGTTTGCTTACAAATAGCATCTTTGTTTTATTTACACTTGTTCTATTCACTAGGGAGTGCTTATCAAATGTTTGTAATATCTTAAGTCTTTCTATCCCCCGCCTGACTCTGTGATAAACTTCATTGATCAATTGAGAACAACTTTTTAAAGATATCAAATCTAGTTTGTATTCATAAAAAAGTGGGTTTTTTTGCTGGTTGTGGTGAAAATGTGCTACTGTAAAGCGCTTTTAGAGCATGGAGATGATCGTGGATAAGCGCTATATAAATGCCATTTATTATTAAAAGGAACAAGTCAACTATGCATAGAGTCTGCGCTGTTGATGATGGTAAATATATCTTGTTGGACATTCAAAATTTTGCCCTGATTTCAAATATTTGGGCAGAAGACTTAGTTTTGTTGTCGTTGCCACATCATAGGGATTTAACACAAACTGACACAACACACCACAAAATAGTCATCACACATAAAGAGCATTAACATGACATGCTAAAATAACACCACAGTGATCATACACTCATAAATACACATCATGAACCCCAATGCTGTTTCCATTTAATGTTCAGTATTTTAAAATATGATCTGCCGATGGTCACTATTTTTATTCATGGCATCCTGGTTTTTTTTCCATGCGTCATCCCATTTCGAACTTACTATGGTCTGTCGGGTGTTTGGGTATAAGAATTGGGTGTGAGTGTTTTCTCGCTCATATGATGATGGTCCTATGAGCAATTAGTTATATGCTGTGTACACTGCGATGGTTTGACAATGTGATTCTGATGTAAATAAATTTTTGTGAACTCAATATAGGTTATGCCTCACTGTAAGGGTTAATGATCACCACTTATTGATAATTGTATTTCTTCCAATACCAAAGCTTTGCCATCCAGTGAATAACTTTGCGCCCCCTTCATTACAAGGGGTTCTTACTTCACTACCTGTCCAACAGATGTTCTTATGCTTTTGCTACATTTTTTCTTTCCCCCGCTTGCCCACCTGGATTTCCTGATTCCTGCGACTTCTTGATGCGGATGCTGTGATGAATCGTCAATTTATTCGCCCGCCCTCATGATTAATTGTTCTGATCATGTGACATGATGGATTTATAGCAGGCTCAAAGAAGGCGAATTGAGCAAGGTGTTACCAATGCGTTTGAGAATTTCCAGAACCAACGTGGTGTACTTGGGACGGGGCCGGTTGCAGGTGCTTTGGGTGCGGCTGCTGCAGCAGCTGCAATGGCTGCCAGTCAGCTTAGAGGGGCAGGACCTGGGGGTATGGGAGGGAACAGTCCCAACATGTTCCAAGGAAATATGGGAAATATGAATGAGCGCATGCTTATGGAGCGACGTCGTGAGGCCGCTGCTCGTGAAGAGCTCAATGACATTAAGCGTATGCGCCGTTTCTAAACTTGCTGTTACAGGGAGTTTGCTACCATGTAATATGAAACTCAATTTATATCCGTTCTGAGGTGGGTTTTTCTGTCCATACATTTTATTAAAAAAATAATTGTTTTATATGTATCACAACCTTAAATGACGCATTTGAAATTATTTAGTAGTCGATTTTAATATTGAAGAATTCATGTCTCCATCGGTATCTTTGATACTTGGTCCTGACACAGTGCTTTTATAATGATTGAAATATTCATGCCTCCAGTGGTATCTTGATACTTGGTCCTGACACAGTCAGTGCTTTTTCTCCCATTGAATGTGTTGTCAATCCCTCGTGGCTCATCGTTATGTTCCTGTTAACACATTGATTTTATTTTTTATGTTTTATTGGCATAAAATTATACTACTCCCAGTTTGACCAATTTTATCAACTGTATTGATTGAACTTCCAAGATTTGTTGTTATTCCCGTCGTAGTTATCACTGTAATCTCATTCAGACGACATTTCATTTGACCTAACAGAAGGCCATTTTTATTTCACAACAAATTTAATGACTTCCAAAATATGATTGATGAGGAGAGTGTGGGGAATGGAAGACATTTTGTATGGAGTGAGTTTATTTTGAGAAGATCATTCATTCATTCAAACAAGTTAATCGATTTAATGTATTTAAGTTGCTGAAAAAGAATTTTAGCTGTTGTCTCTGTGTCTATTGTCAATAAAATTGAAAAGATAATCTCTACTTGTGTCCTTGAAGACTTTGACATTCTTTGCACTTTACAGATCCAGTCTAATGCATATGCATTTCTTGACTTATTTGCCTTCATCTTTCTAAGACTTAATTTCTTTCCTGTTCTGTTTTTCTTCAAGCCTCTATGCTTTTAAACTGTCTTTTGTATTGTGTGCGTGCAGGTGTGAGTGTTTGCCCAAAACCATGGGTTTTGTGTATGAACTGAACAGTGTAATTAACTAAAGATATATAGGGGTAATGCTTTTTCGCCATATAAGGGAAGAAAGGAATATTTCAGGAACCAGCTCCTCCTTGGTAGTTGAGAATTAGCATTTGTGTCAGAAAACGGGTTGGCTGTGAATTTTGAAAAAAATAAAATGGCCCTGTGTGATGTCTGAAGATGAGCACTCCTATGTATTTTTGGTTATAATCACAGTGAATTAATTGGTTTTGATCCAAGAGACTTGCGAGTGAAGGTTTTGATTGTCCAGTTGTTTGATATTGTTATAACAGAATAATGAAGAAATTGGTTGTCGTTCAATGGAGAATCAACCAAATATGCACGCAACAGATGCAATCAAAACCTTCAAATATTATTTAGTTAATTTACTGGTCAACTTGAAGATTCTTAAAAGTCTGTGACAGACAGATTTATAAATTGACCTATGGTCTTTATTAATGTTGCCGTTTTCAGTCTATTCACAATATAGTGATGCAATTGACTCCATGAAGCGTGCTATTATAACCTCAATATCTACCTTTGATAGGCCGGTTTGCACTTAATGAATGCCCATAACTGACCCAGTCGTTATATCCCCAATGGTGTGCTCATTTTAAAACATATTTTTTACACTCATGATTTGAGAATGTCAAGTAAACAGCCTGAACATTAGTACCTATCATACAAGATAACTTTAAAAGGTTACCTGAAGTATTGACAGTTTGTTTCAGAATCCTCTCTCCCCTCTTCCCCCAGAGTAAGAGCAATATGCCTTGGTGGACTCATCACAATGGTATTATAAGGAAGGATATGTGCAGTTATGATGATCGTTTACATTCTGCATTTGTCAAGTGGTACATCATCAGTCTTGTTTTCATTTTCTTCATCTACACCTTCGCTTAGATTTCGGCTAACAAGCTCATGGAGATAGGCAAACAATCGCCACTGGATAGAAGAATGTATCTGATAATGAAAACAGTGACATCTCCATATATTTCTTATATGATATGAACCGTGCAGCCTTCTGAATATAACTGCATCTACAAATATTAGAAAACAAAACCACTATAACTACTATTGGGGCTCAAGCTATTCAAGGCGATTCAGGGGACTTTACCAGTCCTCAAACAGGGCAATGAGAAAATTACCGTGCGTCATTTTGATATATTAGTGACACTTTTCGGCATTGATTTCATGGTGTTGCCATTGCCCAAATATCAGAATTGAGTCCTCCTTTTTCAGATTTGTCTTGAGTGAAGTAGAATATAAGTTAAAATGGAGACACATTAAAGGGGGAATGGGTATAATTTTCTATTTTTTTAATGTCCGTTCTCAACAGTTCTACTATCAAAATCCTCTATTATTTCAGCCATTATTTATTCATATTTTCACGGTGGTTTATTTTGTCAGTCCAGGAAACTGGAAAATATATTTCATCCTCTGGTTGCAATCCTGCCCGTCTGATTACTGTTCAGTATATCTGTATCAATGAAAAGTTAATGGGGACTATCTTCTTTTTAAGCATTTTTATTTGGCATCAAACTGATTTGTCTACAATATTGAGAGCTGACTTAATTATGTTATTTGGATCATTTATAGAATAATCGTGAGTATGAGTAACTAACCAAGCTGATGTTTGGGGGGGGGGGGGGATACTGATTTCCTGCGATTATAATAAGACTGTATGTTGAGGCTTTGGACTTGCAGCCCTGAACAACTTGGATGTGGTTCCCCACCCTGATATTTAAATGTGATCTCCGTTTCAAGCACTTATGATCAAATCAGACAGATAGAACATCCTTAGTAATGGAACTATGGTAAACTCAAGTTAATTATTGTGGTATTTCATATCCTTTGAAACTCGTGCCCACGTTGACTTTACTTAGCAGACATCTGAATACACATTGTAATATGTGTTCAATAAATGCGTTTAAAACCCCCCCTTATTTGTCGGTCTTGGCCTAGCAGGACAATTTCAGGATGTGAAGATGTTGATTTCAGGATCAAAACTTTTCTGAAACTTAGCAATGACCTCTGAAAACTTATAAAATTCACTTTCAGTCTTTCACCTTGTCCTCTGAGGGTTTTGTACTACATATACATCTTGATGACCTCATTCAGTCTACAGATAAGGGAATGAAGGAGAAAGAAAACTAAATGTACAAAAAACATGCAAGAGATGGAGAGAATAGTGATTTTAAGCATTTCACAGCTTACACAGATCTTGGGTTCGAACTGGGCTTGTACACTTTGATATTTTCCCCCCAATTTTATTTTTACTGAACCAAGTGAACTCAAATTATGCCATATGTAGGATATCTACTGGCTTTTTGGGAAGCGGAGGCAGAACATCAGTCTTCAAAGACAGGGTTGAGTGGTGGAAAAAGCAATGGAGGTGGCATCTTTAAGTTCGGCATTATAAAGAAACCATGATAGTTGCAATAGCAACAGGATCTGACGGCTCCCTTGGGAAAATTTATTCAAAACTGGGTGAAAGTCTGGTGACTTGGAGGGGTCCAGGAAGACATCAGGATTTCTGCAGCAGATCAATATGAGACTACGGATGACCATCATGAAGGGGAATGAAGAAGAAAAAGACTCGTGCCTCCCACCAAAGGCAAACATGAGCTGCCCGGGGTAGTGAGGAACATCTCTATGGAGAGGCTCATGAACATGTGGCGAAGAAGTAAAAGAGCATTCCCTGCCTGCTATTTCTGTCACTTGGGACATAAATATATATTCTCATCCAGATGGGGATGTGTTTAAAACATGTGCCCCTCGTTAGTTGATGGACCAGTGACAATGCAATATTTTTGACTTTGTAAGTATCATATGTGTTTGATCTGGGCTGTATGAAATTCTTGAAAATGAAATGATCGGAAATTTCTCTCCAAGCCGGGATATAATGCATTGTTTTCATTAAAAAGAAGGGTGATGGATTGTCATATTTTTTGTTTGTCTGGGCTGTAGTGCCAGGATAAAACCCAAGTAGTCCTAACTATAGAAAGAAAACAAATTGAATGATACAGCTCAGATCAAAATTTTTATTAGTTATATCATTATCATGTGAGTGTGTGTATTTTTTGGATGTTTGGTTGTTCAGATTACATCTGAAAATGTGTTTCATTCATCTCGTGCCAAACAATCTAATTGTGCACATCTATGTTTATCTAGTTGAGATACTTTACAAACATTTTATCGGGATGACCATGACAGTAACGGATATATATTTTCTAACCTGAGGATTCAACTAGTATTTTTCTTGTGGCCAACATGCACATCATTATCCAACATTCATTCTCTCTCTCTCTCTCTCTCTCTCTCTCTCTCTCTCTCTCTCTCTCTCTCTCTCTCTCTCTCTCTATCTCTCTCTCT
>JARFNW010159437.1:7940-18195 GCA_031763155.1 Dirona albolineata
CCCCCCCCCCCCCCCCCCGCCCAGGAGTGATAGTTCTCCTCTTCAAGATATATTTAATTTATAATCTGTGTGTCCTTGTACAAGTACAGGCTCATGCTTCCTATGCTACCAAATTCAAATAGACACGTCGCTCATATTCTGACAATATCATTTTTTTGCTGCTTGTACTGATCGGAGTCGAGATAGGGAAATTTGTATTTCCCAAAGACTTAATGTTGGACCCAGCATTGCCAGTATTCTCACGACCTTGAGCCCAGCAGTTTTACCAGTGACTAATGATTAATTTAATTGGTTTCAATGTGATCTTGTCAGTTTGTGTCTCTGGGTGAGAGCTTGACACCTCAAACACAGGCTGGTGGGTTAGGGGTTATAGTTTCACTCGTCAACCAAGCAAGATAAGAGTCCATATTTATATTCTGGGGGAGAGATAGACAGGCTGGTGTGACTCTTGAGAGTAAGAGAGAGCAAGGGAGGGTAAGTGAGAGATTAGGAGAGAGAAAAGATGAGTGCAAAAACAATACACAGATTAATGATTTATATAGCTTTATTACTAAATTCAAAACTGAAATTTGAAAAATTGTTTAATGGATAAAATTATTCAAAAATTATCTACTATATATGATAAAATAAAAAAAAGGTTTATGAAAGTGATATATATATATATATAATAAGAAACAAAGAGATTTGGAAAGAAAATGGCTGAATAATACAAGTACAAGCATTAAAATTATACATGGCGACAGAAATATTATGATTTTATAAAAGATGAGACCCACACCCCATGATGCAATTGTATTCGAAACAGGACACGACAGTAACAGCAGCGTAAACTAAAAGTAAGAAAATCATTATTTGAAACAGTATGAAAGATATTCTAACACTAGCACAATATTGGGCTGTTGTTTGGAGGCAACTACTGGTAAAATAATATATTTAAAAATCTAACTTACTAAATTGATAAAGAAAAATTGAATTCAGTTCAAGATGATCACTTTTAGAGCGAAATGGGAACTGGTCGTATTCGCTTACTTGCATTAATTGTTTTGGTTTAAGTTCATTTTTAAGTTCAACTATTCTAATTTTAAGATAACGCATCAAGAAAAAATGTCAGTGGTATATGGTGACAGAAAATAGGATTTTGTTGACGTATATTAATGTAAGTGCAGGTTATTCAACAGATATCACAGGAGAACAAAGATAGAATCAAAGTAAGACACTGGATTATACATGAATAAAAAACAAGAATTCTCTAAATTGGCAATAGATGGGAAAAGAGAAATGAAGGGAAATGAGGAAATGTAGACACACACACATCACATAGAAATAGTAAAGGAGCTGCCTTTTCAACCACAGACGCTGATGGTGGTAGGTGGCAGGAACAGGAAAGACTGTCTGTACCCATCACTGGACTAAATCATCCCGAGTACACGACCACAACATGACAGTGGTGGGGATTAACGTCATCGACTCGATAGAACAGGTTCCAGAGTAAGACAACTCTGTAGATGTGATGAGCTAAAATGATCACCGGGTGGAAAGTGTGATCAAAGTGGAAGTGGTGACATGATAAAATGTGAGACATAAATAAAATGGGATTCACCGGCTTTCCACTAGCTCCAGATGGTATAACATCAACTGTCAACCTTTACAATCGAAAAATCTTCCCATATTCATAGCACTGCATCACAAATTAAAAAGATATTCAGAAATTATGAGACCATAATAACTTATTTTGAAATTTTTGTCGTATGGTTCAAACAAAGACCTGCGTCTCCAGACGTTCAATATCAATCTCTTGACCAGCTTATGACATCCACTATAATGTTGTTACAACAGGCAACATTCCACATTCAAATCTTGATGTTAGGGAATTGTAAAATTGAGATTCAACAGGTTATCATTTCAAACATCAAAATCCTTCCCCTCATTTGCATAGACAAATGTTACTACAGTTGAAACCAAAACCATGAGAGAGTAAGAACAGAACGTTCATTGTAAATTGATTTCATTATAAAAGCACGACACCACTCATCCTATTGGAGAAAGGGGCAGGAAAAAGACTTGGCCTTATGGTGGTGACCACCAAAAGATGGTGAAATGGAGGTGGTAAAAACTGTGGCAAGAAATTCATTCAGACCAGTGCAGACAGTGGAGTCAATTAGTGTTACATGACATGGCCATAGACTCATTTCATCATTTCAGGGAGGACATTCAATATCGTAAATACAGAAAAACAAACCTTGCTTACTTTTCACACATGGTCAATGACAATGAAATGAGAAAAGTTTGAGTTATAAGTAACTAGTTAATAGGTACATCAACATGAAATAGATACAAATCCTTGCAAGTCACAGAAAGTCGTACAGAAATGGTGGTTGAACATAATTTTACTAGTCCATAACAATCCCCAACTCAAAGAAAATGATACAAAAATTAAATTTCATTTAAAAAAAACAAAGAAACCCCTCGAAGAATAATCTCACAAGCCCTGAATTCCAAGGACATGAACTATAATAGTTTTCTTACATTGCAAGGTTTCTACACCCCATCTAAGTCTCATCTGTGGGATAAAAATTAGTCCCTGTGGCATCATTGATAAAATCTTGAAGATGGGTCTATAATATGAGGTGACACAGTGATGGTGATCAAGTTTAATGATAATGTGTAACGAAGCACAACCATTCAAAAGGCTTGACTGACAACAAGGTGAATACGATTACTTTAGAAAATTATTTTTTTTACATTTCAAATTGGTTATATAACATATTATTATACTGCTATTCATGCTTGGTGAGGGAATGACAACCTGGTGTGTTGTAATCAGCAACAAAACCCATGGGATTCCCAGCACCCATTCCAAAAGATAATTCTATCATAGCTTTTAACACTTTAATACAGATAATCTGACTTTCCCTAGCATTCAGTGGTTAATCCTATCACACTATCCCTAACACCTGGCCACAGTACGACTATCACACTTCAACTACCATCCCATCGACGACCACAGTACAGCCATCCTACCTAACACTACATCCAAAGGCCTTTCAAACAATGAACTGTAAAAATTTCATAAAAACAATTCCTGCGTTTATAAATGGTATGCATCAAGTACAATGCATGACAATGATTTAAAATGGTCAACAGAGTGGAGCGATGTCTTCTTTTTGTCGGCTTCCAGCTTCCAACTGCGGCATTCAATGGCCTCCATTCCTACATGACGAAGCACTTGTCTTTGTCTCGCAACTGGGGAATGGAAAACAAAACAAGATGTTGAGAAAACAGCTGAACAGGACAAACAATACAAACAAACTAGACCATACATGTATGGGTTTTTTGTGGCATAATCTGATATACATAAATGCCAAGCATGTCAGTAACGTAACTGATTTGCAACATTTGATCTGGCAGATTATGTGAGTAATCCATATTTGAATCTTCATTACAAGTGCTTATATAAAAATAAACGAAGGAGAAAAAAATTCTCTGTTCATGCCCATTGTACACCTCTGTGTGTTAGCTCAGTCTGAGTAATAAAACATTTGAGCACAATTCATTGAATAAGAAAAAAAATATGACTTCAAAAAGACACAGAGACCAAATTTTACTAATCAAACGAAAATAAAATCAGTATCCAGTATAATATGGCCGTTTTGATTGATTGACATCCCATAATGCAATGCAGTTGTTATTCACTAGTGTACCAGCTGATAGGCACTAAATAATCTATATTAATATTTTCCACCTGCATACCCATAGACATGGATCAAGGGTGGACAGGGTTGACATTTATTTGGTTAACAGGTCTGAAATTGCAAAATTTATTTTATCAAGCCTGTGGGCCATTAGAATTAGATAAGATTTAATAATAAATAAATCACCTCTGTGGAGTCGTCATCTCTGAGACCTGATCTCCGACTGCTGTAGGAGGTGACACTGCGGAGGTTCCTTGACATGGTGCATGTGGCTACTTCCTGTTAGAACCAAAGGGAATAGGGAATTAAATCAATACTAGATCTCTTTTACCTGAGGCAATTCAATTCAAGTAAGCAATACTCAACTTTGGTAATTGTATTAAAGTAAAAGAAAGTGTTGGATCCTTCTTGGCTGACCAAATGGTGATCGAAGTTGATACTCGTCACCCCGCCTTCTGAATTGATTGATGTATCGTATCAACCTATTTATCTTCTGATCAATCCAATCTAATACTAATAGCTTTGTTTCCCTGCACGTCACACCAAAGAAAAATTATTCCTTACCTGAACTGATAGTAATTTCTACAATTGAGCACTTTATTTGGTATGATCCATTGCATCTATCTCCATAAAATAGTTATCATAAGGTCCCTATGCTAACCAAACTAGCCAAGTTAGTTGTAGAGTAATGTTCATAATGACTGACCGTATCTTTGTCATCCACAACAGAAGTGGTCATGTCTCCGCTGACAAACCACCGTTTGTTCCTCATGACCAGGTCGGATGGAGGGTTGTGTGTTTGGTCTGAATCAGAGCTCCACAGCTACAACACATGGGGAGAGAGAGAAAGGAAATACAATCATTCACTTGGTTTGGACCATAACATCAAGACAAACAAATGGTCCAAGCGGTTAAACATTTTTTAAAATGTTAATTATAAAATTGCCTTTATTTGGTTCAAAAGGGCACCCACCCCTTAACCGTTGGGTATATTTCAAGCACCACAATAGCAGATAATTTTCTTGCCCACACAATGTAATCAAAGCTGCCAACTAACCTTTGAGACAACCAGATCTGGACAAATCCCAGAAAATATCAGCTTGATTTTTTTTGATTTTTTTTTTAAATTCGGGAATAAAAATTCTGACAAATGTTTATCTTAACCCTCCATACAGTTAAAGCAGTGAATGCCACATTCAGCCAGTCCATTTTGTCTCAGAAAAAGAAACATCAATGTGTGACGTTGTCTGGAATCGGTCAGCTAATTTTGTTATGATTTGAAATGGGTGCGCCATGCATTATAAACAAGAGTGATATTTCAATTTCTCACTCTAAAATTTCATATAACTTACTGATCATTACAATTTATCCCAATAAAACTTTATAAGATAGTTGTTTTTTTATTGTGTTGTGGGGCGAAACAGTTTCAAAAGTAATAACAGTGGTAATTATAATAGTGTGTAGAAGTGTCCAGGACACAGTTCAGTAGCAATAGCAACATTGTGCATTGTCTGAATTCAAAGTTATCAGTGACATACAATCTTTCTTTCAACCCTTGAACAGACAGCATACCCAAGCCAAGCAAGAGTGAGTCCCATCCCTTTCTAAACATGGGAGCTGCCATTATTTTGCAGGGGTGAAATGATGGCTAACCAGTAAACGCAAAAATAAATGTCATAACAATACTACTATGAACAAAAATTTGCCAACATGAGCTGTGCTATCTGTCACAAAACAAATAAGACTCCACCCTCCATTCATGTTGTAGCATCAGCAGGGCACACCGTTATATCAGTCCATACGGTTGATACAGAATGTTAAGCATTTTTCATTCCTTTTAATTTTTTTCATGAATTAAAACCAACTTAAATAATAGCATGGTTGATTCATCTATTAAAAGTCATGAAGGAGAAATAAAAAGATGGGAGTTTTGAAAAATACAAAGAGTCTTACTGTGATGGAGTTGCCAGTCTTGATGACGTTCTTGGAAAACTTATGGATGGTCTCCTCGTCCCCGGACACATGTCGCACTTGCCAGTGGTGAAGTGCAATGTCCTGGGATTTAGGGGAGGGTGGGAAGAAAGCAAGGTTGTCATGTCATTATACACACAAAAAAAATAAAAAATTATTAAGATCTAAGATGTTAAATGTCGCTATGAATATTCATGAAAATCATGATAGAAAAGAAAACAATTGGATCAACTTTATCAGTGCTTACAGACAGTTGCATGAAAAGATAAGGCCTGAGCATCAATTTATTTCTAATCCATGAAAGTGTCCTTTTATACTTGTCAATATAGAAATCTCCCTCGGACATGACTAAACAAATAGAAATATCATCGTCTTACACTATCTAAATTTCTATTTTTTCTATTTCTGCCACTTAATCACAACTTTGATAAATCCCAACCCTCTTTCAATTCCCTAACAACTTGCTATTTAGCTGGAGGGGCAAGCCAGTCTCACCTTGTCAGTGGTGTTGGTCAGTTTGATGAATTTCCCATCAGTGTCCACTTCGGCAATGTCAATGCCACAAGTGGATGAAGCAGATCTTGAGTATCCACTGGAGGAAGATCGTTGAGAGTATTCCTCCACAGCCTGGCCAATGTCCACCCTTTTGCGTTTCTTGCCGCCAGATGACGACACGGTTGTCCTCTCCATCTGGGACAGGTTCAGTCTGAAAATGGACGACGAAATATCAGACACAGCAGAAAAGCAGCAATTGCAACACTAGAACTTCAAAGGCAGCAATGACAGCATAAATAATTTAAAGGGATAGCTGTCAACTTTTCAAAAATATAATACAGAAAACTCTCACGCGTCGCGAAAACCAGTGCGCTATGTCATTACTTACTTATATTGTAATTAATGATAGTCAAAACCATTGGCGCTGAATTTAGGAACCAGTCCACAAGCAGTTTCCCAGACAGAATTTTCGTTCAGCTTCGGATAGCTACAATTTCAAAGCGCTGGCAGTCTTCTCGATAATATGGACACTACTTGCTCGATGGAAGTCGCATTGTGGGTTAAAAGTATCAGGAAGTAACTACCTAATCAGCCAAATTTGGAAATTAAGCGAAATCAGTTCCTCACAGAGCAAAATTTTTCAACAAGACCACTTTTCATCATCAATTAAATCGGCTTGAGCGCAAGAATGAAAGAACATCACAGCATTTAGACACATTAATAGCGATTTCAGGCAAAAGCGGACAATGTGTAACCCCCCCCCCCCACACACACATTTTTGTCGAAATTGATACAGATAACTCAAATTAAGGCAGCAGACTCATATCAGCAATTTACGGTCATTTATCATCTCGATACGTTGTTGGCAAATAGATTAGTATTAGCAGACAGTCACATGCGATACCCCATATCATACCTGCCAACCTTTAGAAATTGGAATCAGGGACAACCCATCCAGACGACCAACATCCACATTTTTTTCTCATGATATTATTGAGGTTTACTTTCATTTTCTAAGATCCTAAATCTGGGATGGTCTCAGAGGAATCAGCACATTTGACAGGTATGGAATATACGAGTTAAAGTAGTAGGTTATTTCCGATTTTTACAAAGAACAGAAACAAAGTAAACGTAACTGATTTCATTCGCCATTTATTTACTTCAGACGTTTTTTCTTTCGCATTTTTTCCGATACCCGCTGACGGTGAAAATAAGAGAGACTGCCCAAAATTGGGAAAACGTCAACGGCCCAAAAAATTGGAAATGCTACAAAAATATACAAACTGACACACCTGATACATATCCACATATCCAATTCACCTTTAAATTTTGGCCATGTGAATCAAGGATCCAAGGCCATTGGAACACCTGACTTACCTCGTCTCTTCAGATTCCAGAAGTTTCCTATACGCCTCAATCTCACGGTCAAGTTTGATTTTAATTTCCAACAGAGCGGCATGGTCAAGCTCCAAGTTTTCTAGCTGTCTCCTCAGGGTGATCAGCTCATCATCGCGTTGCTGAAGGCGACGACGGAAGGAATCACGCTCCTCTTCCAGCTGTCTCGCCAGATCTCTGATGCGATCCTCCCATCCGCCATGCTGGTATTTATAAACGAACACAAGGAAAAATTAATTGTCGAATGAAGAACATAAACTAAACAGAATAATTATAGTGATACAAAAATGTTGCAGTGTCAGATTACGGAAATAGTCAGGAATATAAAATGAGGGGAAAACATGACTGCTGAAAGAGGAGATCTGATTCACATCTGATGGGGTGGCAGATTAGCTCTGAGGTAAAGCATCAGTCTACTGTTTTTGTAGAGGTGGTGGGTGATGCCGTTGCAGGCAAGGATTCGATTCCTGACTTCTGCAGTCTTTTTTCTAGCATAGTCTATTATCTCTTTCAACTGCGAACTTGATGAAGAAGGATAAATGGTTGAAATGACAGGAGAGACAATTAACATCAGACACAGAAAGATGAAGAACAAAAATGAATGGAGGGCCAGGGATACAGAGTGGGAGAGGTGCTCGATTGCTTACTGAAGAGAAGGCTGTAGGGGAGGACCCGGAACATGGTTGGACATGGAATAATAAGCCTTTTCATCTCTTTGCTGTAAAAAGGGGTTGGATCACAAATCCAAAACAGCATAGGACGATTAAGATCAAGACAGATTGACTCAGACAGAGAGTCCCTACCTAAAGGCAGGATTTCCAACCAGAATTGACTTAAAAATGGCAAGACAGAAACAAACAGTAAAAAGATTAAGACAATGTAACAAAAAGTCTTACCTCGGCTCTCAACTTGGCAAGCTCTCCATTGAGGTCATCCAGTTGTGTCCTGGCAGTCATTGACTCTTCCCAGGCAGTTCTAGAAGATAAGTTGCTACGCTCAGCTTGGTCTCGCAGGTCAGATATCTACAAGTCGGCGTGAAAAGACAAATGTTTGACTATACATCATATAACACCATAACTTTTGACTAAGAACACTGCTAACTGCTAGTACAAACTAAATATTTCAAAGTTTCTTAAGTAGAAGTGAAGTAGATTTGGAACAGAAAAAAATTATTAAAAGATTTCTGTTTCAAAGAATGGAAATATGAAAGCATGCAAAGTTTTGCAGAGTCAAGAGTTAAGTGCCATAAAATGGTGATAAACCATTATCATATTAATAAAAACCAAAGGACTGAAACATGTGTCATGTGCTTTGATGCTAACACACCCAGTTATTCAAGTATTTCACGAATGACTCCCAGCATTCTATTAAGCCATCTTTAGCCTACTACAACCATTACTTGTACCTACCTTGGTTTCATACAGAGCTTGCAGCTCCACCTTGACTGTCTGCAAATCATAGTCGTGCTGAGACCTGATTTCCTGAAGTGCGTCTTGAAGACGGGCCTCGTACTCCTGCTCAATACGTCCATCAACTTCCTCTATTTGTACTGTGGTTCGAACCCTAGACTCTTCAAGCTCCTGAAATTTATAAAAAAGTAAAATCATATATTTCATCCAACATCTATATTAAAATTTATAAAACCCCAAACAATTTTGTTTCTAAATAAATGGTCAAAATGTGAATATCTGCTGAAAAATACGTCGATACTGACTACAAACAAGATGTGTAGGGCTAGAAACAAAAGTCCATAAGATAGTATTAGAGGAGAATAGTAAAAAGACCCTTCATCCCAGTTGGATCTTGCTCATCTTTTTTTTTTGTGCAAACACTCGTTCTTAGTCCACAAGCAGGCAAATGAGCTTTTGTGGCGTCATCAATTCACTGAATCAACTGGTCTGATCCATCAAAGATATGTACCCAATCAAACAGGCTTTGGACTGGGTCCTTCCTGACTGGCACTCCTTGTCCAGGACAATTTAAACTTTTAACAAACCTCAAAATGTTTGCCAATTTCTATTTATCAGCTGGGAAATTAAAGAACACAAAACCAAGACATATCAAAAAAGAGAAGAAAAAAATACTGTTGATAAAACCTGGGACCGGGAATGTCTCGTCTCAACTTAAAACCTGTATTTTTCCTGGGGTACCCTGGAATCATTAGATTTCTCTATAACATTGAAGGATGCATCAGGCCATAACATCCCTCCCATCCCTGACCCCCCCCCCCCCCAACCAACTTCACTACATTTGTCCCCCCACCCTACCTGCTCATGGACTTGTGTCTTGAAATGCAGGTCCTCCTTGATAGTCTTAAGCCTGTTCTCCAAATCCACACGTTGTAGAGTCTCATCTTCCAGCTGTTTTTTGGCAGCTGCCAGCTGCTTCTCCAATCTGGCAAGGTCAGATCTCAATCCCTGAGAAAAAAAAGAATGTAACCAAATGTACAAGAATGGAACCGGAACTTATCATTCCAAAGTAGATAAAGACAAAAGTAGATAAAGACAAAAGTAGATAAAGACAAAAGTAGATAAAGACTAAAGTAGTTACCGACTGAACCAAGCCCCTCAAAAACCTTTTACTTTCATTTAAATTCAAAGGAAAAATTAGCATAGATAGATAGATAGAGAGAGAGAGAGAGAGAGAGAGAGAGAGAGAGAGAGAGAGAGAGAGAAAGAGAGAGAAAGAGAGAGAGAGAGAGA
>JARFNW010159548.1:0-18192 GCA_031763155.1 Dirona albolineata
AACGTTCTTTGTTCTGTTACATGTCTATGATTTGAAGCTATACCATTTTCCCTTGTTTTTTCATACCTTCTATTTGGTTTTTATTATGTAACCTGTAAACATTTTGATTGGGTTTGTAATCACAGTGTGACACGTCTCTTTGTTCTATCCCAGTACTGGAGACACAGTGCCAAGGTCCTTCATGTCCAGGGAGAAGATGACCAGTGCATTGATCCAGAGGCCATAGTATACGACCTAAAAAATGTGCCGGAGAAATTCCGCAACAACATCAAGATAGTCCGCTACCCCGGAGCTGGTCACATCATTGAGCCTCCCTACTTGCCGCTGTGTCGAAAGAATTTCAACAAATTACTTAGTGAGTTTGAGCTGTGCTTGATAAGTGTGTTTTAAATTTAAAAATAAATAAATAAATAAATAAATAAAATAAGATAAAATAAAATAAATAAATAAAATAAAAATAAAATTCCCTTTATTCATCCTAGGGGGAAATTTGTCTTTAGGGTCTATTCCGATGGTAGACCGGAATAACCCAGGCGCCAGCCGCAGAGCAGCGCCGCAATGTGGGATCGAGGTCTTGAGAAAGAAAAGAAAAAGCAGTGCTTCCACCGGGTTTTGAACCCGTGACCTCTCGAACCAAAGGCGAGTGACTTAGCCACTGCACCACCGGCTCCCCAAAGGGCTTTACCTCCGGTAAGTGTCTGCACAGTGACACACCACACGCAGCCAGTCCATCATGCCTCAGATAAATTAACGTCACCGCCCAAGGTTGCCTGAAGATGGTCAGCTGATTTTGTTATGATTTGGAGTGGGCCGCCATGTAGAATGATCAAAAGTACTTATTCTATTACTATTGCTTTCCCTACAAAATTATCATATACTAAACATTATAATTTATCCTAATAAAAGTTGAAATGAAATGTATTTTGTACAATCACGCAGTGGCCAAAGCAGTTTCAATAGTAAAAAAACTAGTATACAAGGTGTTTCGATACAGTAGACCCCTGTGATATGGGTTGCTTGGATACGGGTTGCTTTGATACGGGTTGCTTTGATACGGGTTGCTTTGATATGGGTTGCTGTGATACGGGTTGCTGTGATACGGGTTGCTTGGATACAGGCTGCTCTGATATGGGTTGCTTTGATTTGGGTTGCTTTGATACGGGTTGCTTTGATACAGGTTGCTTTGATAGGGTTGCTTTGATACGGGTTGCTTTGATACGGGTTGCTGTGATACGGGTTGCTTTGATACGGGTTGCTTTGATACGGGTTGCTTTAATACGGGTTGCTGTGATACGGGTTGCTGTGATACGGGTTGCTGTGATACGGGTTGCTGTGATACGGGTTGCTTTGATACGGGTTGCTTTGATGCGGGTTGCTTTGATAGGGTTGCTTTGATACGGGTTGCTTTGATACAGGTTGCTTGGATACGGGTTGCTTTGATACAGATTGCTTTGATACAGGTTGCTGTGATACGGGTTGCTTGGATACGGGTTGCTTTGATACGGGTTGCTTTGAATGGCTCTGATCGCCACTAGATTTTAATGTTTGTGAACATTTATGCTAAATGATGACCAGACAGCCTAATATGACTCTCCAAAGCATTTGAAATTTTATACTGAATTGTTCATTTCGTCTTACCCTGCGCAGTCTGGATGATGTTTGAGAAGCGGATGGTAGACACAATAAATATAGAAATAAATGTATGAAATTTTGGATTTAAGATTAGAGAAAATTACTTTTGAAACCTACGTCATTTGTTTTATTGTCTCTCTTCTGAGTTAACAAATTCTCAGTGTAATAAATCCCCATTTATTATTAGCGAAAACCGTCTGGCAATACATGATTTTTGTTAGTCTTGTACTGCATAATATATACAATTAAAATGGCTTCGTTAAAAAACCCCAAAAAGTCCTGCAGAGATTCCGCATGACGGTTCTTACTACGGTCAAATCCTACTTGTTTGGAGTAAAGTACACAAGGTCCTCAAGATAATGATTCTATACAAAACTCATGGCAAATGCTTTTCAATGTTTTCCTATTTTCGCCAGACGTGATGTTTTTATGGGGAGGTCAGCCAAAGCTTCATGCCCACGCTCAGATGGAAAGCTGGTCTAAAATCGTGTCTTTCCTGAAGGAAAATCTGACCACTGCCTGCCCCTCAAGGGAAACTGGATGGACTTCAAGTTGACCACTGCAAAACGGGAGGAATTAATAAAAATTGTAAACCGGTTTTTACTTTCAAAGTGATATTTTACGATGTTAATAGTTAAATTAAATGACAGAGCGAGATTGTTTTAAATGTTCATGATAAATAAATATTCGTTATTTTGTATGGCTAATACTAATAATAATAATACAATGATTTCTATACACGGAAGGGTAGTTAAAGGATGCGTTCCCATTAAGTCATATATATATATATATGTATATGTACATACATACATACATAAATACATACATACATGCAATCTTATGTTAGATGTACATTGATTAAGGGGAAACCCGAAATGTTTGTTAACTGTTGATTCTCCATTATATTATATACATCTTTTTTCGCTATATACACATTACTTGTCGTATGTTGTTGTGGTAGTCCCGGTGTTACTCGTTACAGGGTGCGGAGCAATTAATCCACAAGTAGGTCACTGCTCTCTTACGTATTATTATTATTATTATTATTATTATTATTATTATTATTATTATTATTATCATTATCATTACGAAAGCAATCTGTGAAACTTGCACTTTTAAGAAAGGTCTTTAAAAAAACCGTTTTGTTACATCATTATGTAATAGCATTGTTTAACAGAATTTAAGCTGTCAAAAAATGTTGCGATAGTGATAGTGATGGTAAGAATTTTTTAGTGTGATGTGAAAAGAAATGAAAATCTAAATGATAAATGTTTAAGTCTGCATTGTTTTTGGACATAGTGCAAGCCCGTTTTGGGGATGTTGACTCCTATCCCAGTTGCTTCATTGTTTTTCTTGGGTAAGAAACTTTACTCCAATTGCCCCACTTGACCCAGGTGTTAGAAATGGGTCCTAACCACTTTGTCACCAAAGATTTGAAGATTTTAATAACTTGACTTACTGTATCTATTTGTTTGGTGGATTGACCAGACAGATTAATTGTAATACGTAGTCAATTGCTATCAGTATTATTAGTGCCATATTATTCTACCCTGGATCTATATGTTGTTGTTTATCGAGTCCCCTTTATACTGCCATAAGCAGTGTAGGGGCCAGCCATATGTCAAGCTCTGAAGGGTGCACATGAAAAATGAAAGTAAATCCAAATGCCAATGCATGACGTCTTACACCACTTAACACCTAGCTCATGGCTAGAAAGTCTCTGCATCAGGAATTAAAGACGAGCCGGTGATGAGCCCACTGCATCCAAATACTTTTACCATTAGTAAATTGGACAACAATGTACCATTAGGTCCATACCTGAAGGGTGCATATGACAAAATGGAAGTAAATCCAAATGTCAATGAGGACTTACACCACTCATCACCTAACACATAGCTAGAAAGACTCTGCATCAGGAATTAAGGACAAGCAGGTGATGAGCCCACTGTGTTTCTTGCCCAAGCAAAATATACAATGCTGAAAGCCAGACTCAAGCCCCCACCATCAGGTGGTTTGTCCAATACTGATTTCCTGGGCATCTTTTAATGTCAATATCTTAACACACTGATAAAGTACCTTCAATTGTTTTCACCGCTCGCCAAAGGCAAAGATAAGCTTATATCATACTAACAACTCCATATTATTCCAAAATTCTGACTTCCAATTTATTTGTGCTGTCAATCATTGAAGCTAATTAACATACTTTATATTTTCAAGTCATTTGGACTGGCCGTAAGATGTTTATGCTTTCGAAAAGGGGAAACGCTTGAGGGGAAAGCTTTTGTATTTTAAACATTGAAAAATGAAATCTGAGCTGGATATTACATAAAACATTTTTTTTTCAATGAAGGTAAGGACATAAGCTATTTGTTGCTAAAAAATCATTTCTTGCTTGCATCAAGCGTAAATTATTCTGCTGGTTGGAAAAAAAATAATATATTTGAAAACATTGTTTGATTGCTCAACGTGCTTCAGTAGATAATGTTATTATTATGATGTTTTCAGCTTTATTGATGTTAATGATTTTATGCTTAAAACTCAATGTGATAAAAACATGTTTGGTGGATGTTTGGGTGTGTGTGTGTGTGTGTATGGGTGTGGCGGGGTGTGGCAGGGAGGGGTGTGGCGGTGTGGGGTTGGGGGGGGGGTAATTAATGCTTCTGCTGCCTAATGAAATGTTATCAGTCGATAGAATTCTAATATTCAAGAATTAAAATCATGAAACTTCTGTGATGCACCAATAATTTAGTGGCATCTCTTTTTTTGGTGAGCTGGTGGTGCAGTGGCTAAGAGGTCACAAGTTCAAACCCCGGTGGAAGCACTGGTTTTTTTCTAAATAGCTCAATCCCACTTTGCGGCGCTGCACTGTGGCTTCTTTTTTTAATTTATAGGGGGTGGGGGGGGGAGTATGGTTACAATAAGTATTATATGAATCTGTATACATTGTCTAATGTAATGAATGAGTCCCCATGTTCAATCTAATATAATATATTCTGCATGTGAGTACCTGATCTTGGTCATAAACTTGATCCAACCTTGAAAACTTGAGAAAAAAAAAGAGGTTCTTCTTAATGATATACACAAAACATAAAGTAATGCGAGTAAATGCATAGGTGAAATTTATTTATATAACAACTTTTAGATAATATGAAATAGATAGTATGATAAATTAAATGTTCTTCTTCCTTGCATTAACTCTTTTCTAAAGTCATAATGATATATGAAATGATAAGTCATGTTCTTTTCCTTCAATGAATTCGTTTCTAGGGAGAGCAGCCGCTGAAGATCAGGAGGAGCCCCCAAAGTTCTCTGAGAATCTGTCACCTGCCACAGTCAATGAAGGCGAGAAGCTTGTGCTGTCGTGCAAGGTGTCGGGAAAACCCGATCCAAATATAGAATGGTTCCAGAATGGACAGGTGAGGAAATGGAATCAACGGTTGGAGCTTTCTTCTTTTTCTTTTGATTTTTCTTTCACTCCTTCTCTCCTTTGATCCTTTCTCCTCATTATCATCCTCAGCTCCTCTTCCTTTCACCCTTCCCTCCTCATCCTCCTCTTCTTTCTCATCCACATAATCATCATCAATATCATCATCATCACCACCACCACCACCACCGCTTTCATCGTCATCATCATCATCCTTCATCTCTTCTTGCATTTAGCATTTTTTAAATGTATTTATGTATACAAACTCTAAATTACCTGTTTTAGTGTGTCCCAGAATTAAATAAAAAGATCCCTTTAATTTCATCCTTCATTTTGTTTGTTTGTTTGATTGTTATCTGTTCCCTTTAGACCCGTAATTAAACAGTGTAGGGACCAGCTTTCATTTTACCATCAGTTATTCTCAAAGATTTTCTCTCTCAAACGAATGTCGTTTTAATTTCAATTACATCTATGTTATCTTATCTCTTGTTGTTCTGTCATCCAGCTCCTGTCATCAGATGAGATTGTCTCCCTTAGCTTCAAACGTGGCGTGGCCAAACTGGAAGTAAACGAGTCCGTCATCGATGACGAAGGTGACTACGTCTGCAAGGCTACCAGCCCCGCTGGTGTGGCCTCCACCAAAGCCAACGTCACTGTTATAGGTAAGAACCAAACCGACTGGCTTGTTTGGTTTTGTTTTCACTGGGGAGTGTCGGTGGCTGAATGGTTGCGCTATTCGACTCGAGATTAAGAGTTCCCAAGTTCAAATCCTGACTGAAGCTTCATTTTTCCTCACTCGATTCAGGTGTAAATGAGTACCCAGCTACAGACAGAGAAAGATATTGTCAGTATGTTAGTATGATGAGCCTAACAGGCTCGTCTACTGTATGATGCTCCTGATGAGATTTAAAAAGGATGTTGAATGACATCTCCTGCTGGGTGATAAATGATGTAAAGTCTGTGATCATGTAGTTGTACAGGAGAACAGATGATAAAACCATCCTTTCCACCAAGCATCGAAATTGGTAGCTAGGTCTATGTCTGGGTCTATTCAGACCTGGTGAAAATGAAGACGTCTATAAGTATGTGGTAATTGACTTACCCCGAACATACTCGTCGAAACTAAATAAAACTGAATCCACAAATAATTGTCACTGTCACATGATCATTTTTTTAAACCTCTTGTATTTTTCTTCCAGTGAAAAAATCTTCAGATGCCCAAAGCAAGAAGGTTGAAGCAAAAGCCCCCGTATTCCTGGACCTCTTGCAAGGGGCCAGCGTCAAGGATGGGGAATCAGTCTCTCTCCAATGTAGAATATCTGGTAAGGAAATCAGACAACGCCACTTTCTAATTAACATTGTTTGGCAATTAACGGACCAACTCTGGGTCAAATTTTTAACTTTGTAACCAACAGTGGTATCCCCATGTCCCAAAAAACGTGATGAGGTGAAGAAAATTAAATGAAAGCATTAAATTCTCTTCCATTTTCTTCACCATCATTGTCAGATGTGCTGTTTTAATGAGGAAGGTTAAACCAAAACATTTATGTTCTGTTATCTGTATATATCCTTGAGGCTGTTTTTATCACACTTTTTTTTTCTTTTCGATACACCCATTTTCCAGAGAATTATAAACTTTTTTTGGAGTGAAATCAATTGAATATAATTTATGTATGTCTGACAATTCTAGCGTATGATTCGCGGGTAAATGTGTGTATTTGGAGAATTTGTGTGTGTGTGTGTGTGTGTGTGTGTGTGTGTGTGTGTGTGTGTGTGTGTGTGCGTGTGTGCGTGTGTATTGAGGGATGCTGCAGTCACTGGAGGCACAACTTGTATATCATTTTCAAAGAAGAAGGCCAAGAACTTATTTCACAGCAGAGTAATATGTTATAATATCATGGTCCTACATTTGAAAACATCAGGAATAGGTATGTGTGTGTGTGTGTGTGTGTGTGTGTGTGTGTGTGTGTGTGTGTGTGTGTGTGCGTGTTTGTGTGTGTGAGTCTTAAAAGAGATTTTATGGTTCAAATCTTTTGTGCTGACATAAATAATATATAACTACCTCATCAAATCTAATTTGGAATCTTTTTACTTGAACTATTTCTCACCCAGGCAAACCCGATGTAGAATGGTCCCGTAATGGCAAAGTTGTGAAATCTTCCGACGAGTTTCGATATGAAAATGCGGGAGACGTATACAAACTTGTCCTGAGTGAAATTTTCCCCGAAGATGCTGGTATCTATTCCTGCCAAGCCATTAACCCTGCAGGAAAAGCCTCGTCTTTCTGTACTGTATACGTAGCAGGTAAGTGTCATTTTAAAAATATTATCCTATAATATATATTGACTGATCACAGCCTTTCGGGAGGAAGAGGAAAAGTATCTCTGATTTTTAATATATATATATTATTATTATTATTATTTTTATCATTATTATTTTCAATTTTTACTTTGTTTTTTTTTTAAATTATATTTTGTTTCCTGTGTTATTTTTCATTTTGCTTATCCATTCCTATTGATATTTTGTTCTTTCCATTCCTCGTATTCAGCCCCCGAGGAGTCTCCTGCTGTCCCAGTGTTCACCGCCTTTCCCAGCAGTCAGTGCGTGGATGAAGGAAGTGCTGTCTCCTTCAACTGCTCTCTAGACAGTCCTTCTACCGTCACTGGTAAGAACAAAACAACTTCATACCAGCGCTCCTGACTGATATCAAATGTTGTATTATTATATCATAGTAGAAATTGTTGTCTAGAGTTTTTGAATTTTCACATTTTGATTTTCAAGTAACATGTTTTAGTTATCTATTGTTGTATATTATAAAGTGCTAATATCTTGTTGAAAATAAGAAATGACCTATAAGATGTTCATTATTATTATTATTATTATCATTATTATTATTATTATTATTATTACTATTATTACTGTTATTATTATTATTATTATTATTATTATTATTATTATTATTATTATTTGTGAAGCACCAATTCTAAAGTCTATATAGGTGTCTAGTTCCGACCAGTGTTCAAATCCGACCGTCCACTACTTATTGGGTCATTTTGACGTATTTATAAAAAGTTTTAGATATTTAACTACCATTAACATGTTAGTTAATCTTGCAACAATTAGTAGGCCCTACTAATTTTTTTGGGTCTTTCCCTTTTTTTTTTTTCTTCTTCATTATTATAGTCTCATGGAGTAAGGATGGTCGCCAACTGGAAGATTCCGGAAGATTCACATTCTCTCAAGACGGGAATGCTGCGTCTTTCTCCATTCCTGCAGCCCTGGCCACGGATTCAGGCTGCTACACCGTCAATGCCAAGGATGACCGTGGTCAGTCCAGCTGGACGTTTTCGCTGATGGTTAGAATGGGCGACTCCGCTTCGGATGTCGATGTTCAACAACTCATCAACTCTGTGCAGGTTGGTTTGTCTTTATAGAATAATATATAGTAACCCTAACCTGCTTTTGAATTAATTAATTATGTTGATGGTGGTGAAAATATAAAGTATGTTAGATAGCTTCAATCATGGCTGTCAATCAATCACTTCAAGTTATTTGATATATATATATATGTATTTTCACCTTCTTTATGTTCACCTGTTTTGGGGGATGGGGGAGGGAGGAGGGGTTTGGTTATAATGATGCTATTACTAGTTCAGCTGTGGTAACTATGAAGAGACAAATTAGAATAAATGGCTAAAGATTAGGGTAAGCAGGTAATCTTTATTTTGTTCGCCCCATGTGCTGTTTTTGAGTTATTTTTGTAAAGGGGTAACCCAAAACATTTATGTACGGCTTACCTGTTATTTCTCATCAGTGCCAACCAACTCCTCCATAAATTCTTTCATTCCCTGTTGTGGATCTATATATTAATTAATTGTTTTTACTTCTTTCTTCGCCAGTAATGTGAAAGCCCCCACCACAACTGCAAGACAGTAGCTAGCAGAATGCCCTTAGACTACAGATTTCAAAATGCTTCAAGTACAGTGGGTTCCCATTGAGTCGGTGTCACTCGGGGACGTGAAAAAAACATCGACTTAACCAAAAGTCTACTTCTCTGGACTAAATTAATTAAACTTAATTTATGCGAGAATTTTCACTCGTTATCATTGCCCTGCTCTATTGCGCTTCACAGTAACAAAGGATTTTCTAGGTAAAGAGAAATATATTTGAGAGATCCAAAAACTGACTTTTGAACTGTTGCCTTGGATTGGAACCCACTGTAGTAGTACCTCTGTGGTACTTGAATTCTTTTCAGTAAGTAAGTTTAACAGTAGAAGGATTCACAATGTGAATGGATATAGAAGGAACTCAAACCTACTCTATAATTAATTCTTATTTGGAATCAAACAAAAGCTTCGTCAATGCTATATCAAGAAGCTTCTAGTAGGTAGGTTTATCGATAGGTTAGAAGAACTTATTTCTCGACCTTGTGCAGTAATTAATATCACATCACATGCAACAATTCTTCTACTGTTTTTAATTTTTCCCCTAAAAATTATCTACTGACAATTTTCGTCATGGAATTTGAATTGTTTCGTTGCTTTTTTTTTTTCTCTATAAACTTTGCATTAGACTGACTGACACTTTTGAATTTATTTATGAAGAGATTGTATGGAATACAGAGTAAGAATGTGTCAAAACTTAAAGACAAGAATAGAAACAAACAATTATCCGCATAATGATTTCTTCAACTTTTTTACTATATTTTTTATTATTGAAAAAATGATAGGAAGTTAAAGAGAAAAATGTCTTATTTCATATTTTGAACGCGAATGCATAAATTGAGTGAATGTGTAACTCCCCGTCAGAATAACATTTTTCCAAAATGTTCCAAAGATTTATTTTTTTGGGTATTTTGTTTCACTTTATTTTACACATAATAATATTTCCATTTTTTCCAACAAGAGTTAAAATAAAAAGCCTATTGTTTATTGACTCTTAACATTTGAAAAGATGTCTTCACTAATTTGAGTTTTTCCAGTGAATGATGAACATTTTGTTGAAAACGCTTCTGTTTTGTTTTGTTTTGTTGACTTTGAATCATAACTTAGTATTTATTATCTCTTAATATTATTAATTCTTTTTATTCAGTTTTTGTAAATGTACATTAAACTATTCTACATCTAAGCATTTTTTAATGAAAATCTGTGACACCCATGAGCGATTGTGATATTTTAATTATATATATCTTTATTTTGATGCAATACTAACATTTTTGTGCAGTTTTATAAAAAAATATATATATTTAAAGTCCTGTGTGCCTATCAAATAAAGAGATCGATTTTAATATTTCTCCCCTAAACTCTTTCTCACTTCTCCATGCGTTTTCATATATAATATTATTATTATTATTATTATACTCAACACAAACAATAAGAAAATTAATTTTGTTATTATCTTTTTTTGGTAACAAAAATGTGCAATATTGTTATGTATTTTTTTAGCAAACTATTTTGCAATTAAATTTCCATATTATATTATATTATATCTCTACATTTTTTTGGTGATCAGTAAACAGCACATATTCACACTATTTTAATATATATTATAAAGATTTAAACTCCTGCACCAGTTGTGAAATATTTTGTTTCGTTGTCATTTTGTGAGCTTCACTTCCCTTGTTTGGATGAAAGAGAAAGTTAATGTTTTCGTTTGGTCGATTCATTTCTTCTATTTCCTTGCTTGTTGTTGTTTTTATCTTGTGACTTGAGAGGCTGTGAGACTGAAATCTATTGCTCATATTTTGTTTCTGCCTTCTGCCCCTTTGCCTTGTATCTTTATTTGAAATAATTAAAAGAAATTGTTTTTCCAATCCAGGGTATCTGTTTTCATTTATTTCAACTTTTGACAGTTGTGTGTGTGGTTTTTTTTTTTGCCTCTCAAATTCTCCTCAGTACCTATAGCTGATTAAACCATTTTTTATCCATCGTGGCAAAAATAGCATTTAAAAAAGTCGACAAAGGGACGGTCTGCTGGCCCTATACCTGCCTGTTGTTAACGCTATTCCCGTTGGGGAAAGGGCAAAAGTAAGAGCCAATCAAAATATGTCTCACTAAAAGAGAAGACCTATGGAGGTTTTGATTTCAGCTCAGTGTTTATTACATGATAAGTTAACCTTAGACCTTCCCAACTCCCAGGGGGAGCATACAGGTCAAACAACCTGTTAGGCTCATCATACTAACATACTGACATCTTTCTCTACTTGTAGCTGGGTATTCATTCACGCCTGAGTCGAGTGAGGAAAACTATGCTAAGGCTCTTTCACAAGGACTCAACATCGATAGCTTCAGCCAGGATTCGAACACGAGGCCTCTGTCTCAAGTCGAGTAGCCAAATCACTCTGCCACCAACGCCACTGAAGAAAAATACTTTTGAAATCTTATTCCAAAAGGCAGGAATTGTTATATTTAAAGACTGGGATATTTCCTAGTTTCCTGGCTCCAGACCGGAATAACCCAGGCGTGAGCCGCAGAGCAGCGCCGCAATATGGGATTGAGGTTTTGAGAAGAAAAAAACAGTGCTTCCACCGGGGTTCGAACCCGCGACCTCTCAAACTAAAGGCTGCACCACCGGCTCCCACGTAATGTTGGGAGTATAATTTAATGCAATAATACTCAACGCATGATGTCATTATAGTGACTCAATGACTGCACCAACACACACACATAGCAGTTACCAACACACACACACATATAGCAGTTACCAACACACACACACACATAATAGTTACCAACACACACACACATAGCAGTTACCAACACACACACACACATAGCAGTTACCAACACACACACACACACACATAGTAGTTACCAACACACACACACACATAGTAGTTACCAACACACACACACACATAGCAGTTACCAACACACACACACACATAGAAGTTACCAATACACACACACATAGCAGTTACCAACAAAAGCAAGCGAACCAGAATAGAAGATGGGACAGTTTTTAATGAATGAATTGCATATAGATGGACAACAGTGTTCATACAAAAACTCACATGTACTTGTACATCATCATATTGTTTAACATATATACGTACATTCACTAACACAAAAATCACTTTCCATCAACGCATTCAATGAGAAGTGTTATATTTATATCCTATGTATGATACCTGTGTTAATGAAGGAAAACCACAATGCAAAAACCTTGGTACTACACACCATATTACGTAATCAGATTCATACGCCATTGTTGTAGTCATTCGCCATTGTTGTAGTCATTCGTACGAGACACGTATTACAGTGAAACCTAGTTATAGTATATCGCCAAACTTGGGACCAAAGAAAAATGAGGGTTATAAGGAGTTTGGCGTTGTAAAAATAAGATCCTAAATGCAAAGATAAATTTAGGTTTCAGATATAAAACTGTAAGCAATATAAAAACGCTTCTTGTTTCCCCTTTATAAAAAAACAAAATACATCTGAGAGGGAGAAAAAATGGCATAGTTCGGCACTGAAATTTTTTTGCTCTCCTTCTCAGTTAATTATGTGTTTTGTTCTAGACAAAGGGAAAACCTGAAACGTTTTTGTATTGTTTACCACTTCACACATGAAGCCTTATTTTATAATTGTATTTTGGAATTCTTAGTTTATCTGTCTATATATATATATATATATATATATATCATACCTCCTGCTACTACATACAAACACAAGATGTAAAATTTGGCAGCCCAGTTTTGTCTGTTCAATAAAGTAAAATAACAAATAAAATAAATACTGTCTTTCTTGCGATGGTGATTCAGCGTTTAGAGGAATCCCAGTCATGGTGTGTCATTAATGGTCTGGGCTGGATAACTGAAAATGAATTAAACTTTGAACACAATGCGAATTTGCTATGCTACAAAACAATATATATGTATAATTTGTTACGCCGTAATATGGGGAACGTAATAATATGGATTGTCTACTTCTAAACCCCTGTTCATGCAACATGTATGTGTGTAGTATCACTCGAGACAAATCTTCTTCCATGACAAAAATAATAAAATACTAACAACACAACCGCAAAAAAACCCCAACCAGTCTGATTGAATTGCGTTGCACCCATCGCCAAATGAAGCGTCATACATATCAATAAATGTAATTAGGCAAAATTAAATAAAACTTGGTGGACAGCTAGCATGATGAACCAATAGCCAAAGAAGAGATCAATTCATTCCAGATAGAATGTCATTGAAACCATGACAAACAGTCGCAGTATGGAATTTATATTCATTTAGTTTCCAAATGCCTAATATTAAATTGTCATACATTACTTTGATACAATTTAGTGCAGACTTCACGCCCAGTGAATTTTTGTTTTTGTCCCTTTAGAATCATATAGATTTGAATGTCTAAAATGTTTATAATTTGCTACCGGCTAATGCTAAAACCCCTAATTAAGGACATTTACATGCACAGTGTTCTACTTTGAGGTACACACAAACTCATTCCCGTCAGTGAGTAATAATATATGAACAGAAATGAACGTAAAACCAATTAATACAGGTTACTGAAATGCAAAAATAGACGAGGAAATGAGCTGCAGAGATTACTGTATAGATGCCGAAAAGGGAGAAAAGAGAGAACAAAACAAAAATGAATAAAATACACAAGATTAAAATCTAAAATAAAATTAAATACTCATGCAAAATAAAGGCTGATCTATGAATAAATAATTTCCTCTATCTAGTAAAAGCATTTTAAATGTCCATGATAGTAGTGATAGAGTGATCCGCAGAGGATAAACGCCCTGAAACTGAAATGAAGACACAGCTTATCGTAAAAAAAATAAAACGATATGAAAGATTGTTAATCTTCCAATACATGTCATAAATGAAAGTAGAGGCCTGCCTTCATTGAAATTTCAAAACCAGGGAATTTCAATAACATTCTGGCAATTTTAAAAACAAACTAACAAACAACAATATAAAAACCAAGACTTCAGATGATTTTCATCACGAAACCTGTGAATTATCTTGACAATTTGGTCTGGAGATCCCCCCCCCCCCCCCCTTGTTTCCAGGGGTCTGTAATGTGTGAATATAACGGCAGCACCACAGAAAGGCACTTGACGATTGTAGACAGTGATTCCCAATTGAATGAGAAAAGATAAAGATTGGTTTACAGTCCTTATATAACCCCTTACAGATACAGGATCAGACTTTACACACCATCCATCATCCTACAGGCTGTATCGTTTAATATCCTTCTCAACTCCCATGGGGAACATACAGTAGAATAGCCTGTTAGGCTGCATCACACTAGCAAACCGAACAAGACAATTCTCTGCCTGTGGCTGGGTACGTACTCATTCATACCTGAGTCGAGTGAGGAAAAAAATGTATAAAGAGTCTTTAACAATGAATCAACATTGGTAGCATTGGCCAGGATTTGACCATGGGATCTCATGATCTTGAGGCCAGCAGCCTAACAACTCAGCCATCAATGCCAAATGTATCATTCCCTCTAAATAATATCATCACTAGATACCAATATGAAAAGAGAGTCTTGTTCTCGATGCAGATAAATCATCACATATTGGGGTTTGTTTTCCTTTTTACTTAAAGCACACAAAAAAAATTATCTCATACTCATTTTCTTTCCAGACACACAATAGGAAAATTATGGTACTTGCTGATAAAAATAAAAAGCAATATTGTTGACAATGTCGTCAGTGAAAAACAAAAAATAACAAAAATAACTAACTTGCAAAATGTTTAAATACATTTATAAAGTCAAAGAAATAACACAAACTAATTCAAATCTAAATACTGCCGTTTCAGGGAGGTAATCAAAGTAAAGACATAATGTAAATTGATATATAAATTGATTATTACTTACTTACTTACTTATAATATGTATAAAATGTCTAAAAAATTAAGGTAAGGAAGATGAATGAAAGCTGAGAGAAAAGTAAAGGGTGAGGAAAAAGATGGAAAACTGATGGCCAGATCCACGTCTCTGACGGACAGACCCGTTGGAACGAACCAGATGCAAAAGCAGGACAATGACGACATGAGGACAATCTAATGGAGTCAAAGTAGTTAACGTTATAGAAGATATGAAATTAAAATCATGTCAAAACAAGTTTCACAATTCAACCAAGGTGTTAAATTTTAGGAAGTTAAGCACAACCGAATGATGTTTACTAATAACGGCTAAATCAAATCATTCATTTTTTCTTACCATTTGAACCAAAAATATAATATTTTAAAATTATATATCTAAAAAAAAAATGGACACCACAAAATTTTACAATGGTTTTACTACTGTGCATCGCATATACCTATACATATATATCTTAATCATTTTATAATCTATTCTTCTATTCAATGGAAATCAATTATTGATAAGATCAAAAACAAAACAAAAATTTATTATCCATTTTCTTGTTCTTCTCAATTGACACATGTACATAAGGTAGTCAATGATGATATACTCCCAAAACCAGATATGAAACCATCACCAAAGTCAATTTTCTTTCCAACAACATACCGAAAATCCAAAAATAATTTAACATTAACCAAGGATAAAAACTATGATTCATTGTACGTTGAAACGAGTACGTTATTCAGGCTGGAATTAAAATCATTCCACGCTTCGTACAGAATGACAAGTTCATACAGAATGACACGTTTCAAGTTATTAAGCACTGTGTGAATTTCATCGTCGTGATTTGAAACATAAATATTAATAATAACATTGTACATTCGTGAAGCGCTTTTATTCTAAATCATCACCATGCTCTAAGCCCTTTATAGAAGCACAGTTTGCCCTGTGATGTTAGTGATTGACATTATCAATTATCAATATTGAAGGACAGGAAGAGATTAATTTAATTCTAACCTATGATAACTTTGTGTAAAAAAGTACAATGAAGCCGTCTATAGTGTCAAAAATGTTTTTATTTACCTTGCATTGTGAGCACATTGGTTGTAGTCATTGTAGGTAAATCAATTACTATCATTATATTATTAATACTATTATCATTATTATATTTTTATCACCATCATTAATACATTATCACTATTATCATTATTATGATGATTATTATCATTATTATTATTATCATCATCATCATTTCTATTATCAAAATTAAAATCTTTAAATAGTTGGGGTTTTTTAAAAGTTTCACTTATGATACTTATATATTGTAAACTATATTCAAACATGACGCACGTCAAGATGAGGACTGGGTGTGGTAGGAATAACGACGAGACAAAAGGTGTTATGACAGGGCTAGTGTATACTTACTTCAATTCGTCAAACGCTGTCCTGTGAACAAGCAGTCATAACATTTGGTTTTAGATCACAATTTCTGAATTAATATCTTATTTTTATAGGCTATTATGATATAATATATATATATATATGACATTCCGAAATAAGCTGGCCGAGGGAGACACAAGAAATTAACCCATTACATTTCCACACACACAATAAACAACAACAAAAAACCCCAGCATACTTTTTTAAGAGGCAAAAGAGACTACTGACTTTGTAAATGTATATATTTATATATGTGATAAGATATGTTTTCAGAATGAATTTCACACAATAAATACTGGCACTTATTCTAGTCCATTTGTTTTTTATTAGAAGACAGCATGTCATAGTAAAGACAAAACTTAAATCGTAGTTTACATTCATAGCGAGCAGGAAAGAGAGAAAAACAACAGTTGATAAAAGGAGAAGCATGAGACACTACCAGCCAGAAGCACCACCCAGTCACAGTAGCCTACCGCCACTTCGGACAGCAAACAGACGATAGCAAGGATAGAAATTAATAAAAGCATTGAATTGAAATGAAATGTATGGATGGACGAGGGGACTTTGTGAGAAAATTCGTCCCAGATAGATATAAAAATATATTATTGTATGTATATCATTATTATCGTACCCTTCGATGGTGTCCTTATAAACACATTACAGATGAAGATGATTAAATCATTCGTATACTCCAGTACAAATACATTACACAGACATTTGGCAAAATAATAATCAAAAGCTGAGAGAAACAGTGGAGTATTTATCACCGCAATCAGACGCAGACACACTCATTTTACAGTCCCTTACTGCACAAAAAAAATTAAAATACTGAGATTAGTCAGACTAGTACCACTGGTGGCGTTTAAACTAATCGTACGCTGTTTGATATAATTTTTACCCCTTGCATCGCCACCCGTTTTCTGTCCTCCCACGACCACCTCACATTTGCCACTATTTTAAAACATGAACATTCTGAAAAATCGCATGCGTCATAACGCAAGACAACACAAATTGTTTGACAATTTCAACATCGTATAACGTAAAATTAACAAGATCATGGCTTATTCAAGCTTTCATGATATGATTCACAATATTTATATATGCTTATCTGGGCATTCGTCCAAATCTAAATCATGGTGGCCCGATAAACACCACAACAAGAATTCCCAATTTTCAAGCTCGTTAACAACAACATAACCAAGCCATGGTGGATGACAGTAAAACAAACAAAAAAATGACAGCAATGAATGAAAGCTGCATTTCATTTTGTTAAATTTACAAGGAGGTGAAAGTAGGTAGACCACAAGAGAAAGTCAAAGAGGATGATAAATGAACTGCATTATTATAGATAACTTCATCTGGCATGTCAGTTCATCCCATTACGTCTTCAGCATTTAACTTGTCGGAATGGCAACTGGAAAGTCGAGGGTGGATTTGATACATTTGTCCAATGTGGTGACGACATAAGGGTTAAAATATTATTTTATATCTGTTTCATTCTTTGTTCAATATTTTAAAAATAATCTCAAGCACACAAACACACTAAATATGGACTATATACAGAACTTGGACAAACAAAATCACTTTTTTCGCTTTTAAAAAATAACTCTTATTCATCTTTATACCATTGAGCTCGACTCTCCGATTCGATCTGCAACCTGAAAATAGAAAGAATTGTAAAAACTTAGCATATTGTGATGTTACTACACTGACAAATCAGAAATGCAAAAAATTGATATCAGTTGAATTCCAGAAACCAAAAATAAGTGCTTATGAGGCGAGGTGGCCGAGTGGTTAGGACAGCGGACTCTCATGGCGAAGGTCGTGGGTTTGAATCCTATCACTGCCACTTCGTTGTTTTTCTTG
>JARFNW010159658.1:0-12683 GCA_031763155.1 Dirona albolineata
CTCTCGCTCGCTCTCGCTCTCTCTCTCTCTCTCTCTCTCTCTCTCTCTCTCTCTCTCTCTCTCTCTCGCTCTCTCTTTGTAAAATGAATGTAGGTTATGAAAGTATAATATGGATTTGCTAATTTGATGTTTGCAACAAATGTTCATTTTTGAATATTATATTTTTTTTTGGAATACCTACAAAAGCATAAATAAAGGCTGTCATATTATCCATATTTTTAAAAATTATTTTCGAATTGTTTAAGCAAAAATAGAATAATATTGTTTTTTGTATGTTCTTAGATAATCTGACATGATTAAAATGTGTTATTTTATTTAGGACTTTTTCATGTATATTAATTTGAAGTACCATAGTTATTGAATATTATTTTTTATTGTAATTTTGGTTAATTTCTTTTTGAAGTCAGAAAAAATATATCTAACTAGTCTATATATTTTATCCTTCACTTAACATCTTCACTGCCGACCACAAAATTGTATGTGTCTCATCCTGTATTTTCTGGACTAAATTTCTGAACATTGAAAATAAATACCATTTATTTATTGCTGCCACAATCTTGGCGTATGGACATCAATAATTCACTTGAATTACAACAGAGTAATTCCAAGGAAATCGAGAATACACGTGTTAAAGTATTTGTGTTTGGCAATGAAGGGGTTAAACAACATAATGCATGACTTTATAAAATAATCATAGTAAGGGCATAATAAATAAATCTTAATTATATCTCAGTATATAATACCTTATGTCATTACCCGGTACCTTAAATATGATTACTACTGATAATTTGTTATAATGACAATTAACTTATGATGACGTCTCATTGTGAACATTTTTTCTCCATTTGGGTAACCCTTTAGGCCTTCACTATGATTGACCAGAACAGAGATGGTGTCATCGATATTGAGGACTTGAAAGACATGTACTCTAACCTTGGTGGGTTTCATAAGATACTGATAACCTTAAACGTTCTTTCATAATTATGATTTCTTCCAAGTCTTGGGACTTCTTTTGTATTATTTTTTTTGTCCTGTTTGACAAGCGATTTTGTGTGATGTATAGGTTATATGTTGATGTTTTGTTATTTATGAGAGGCTATTATTGCCAGAGTGGCTGTATTGCCTCATCGCAAACAGAAACGACTTGCAAGTGATCAGGCTTCAGATATCTCATGAACACAGACCAAAAGGGAAAAAACATTGTAATTTCAATTTTAAGTCATCCATTCCACATGAGCTAGAACCATGTTACGATGCCAGTAATTATTTCTGGTTGCCTTTGTCTGGTAAAATCATGTGTTAAGACAAGAAGTCAGATTAATTGTGGTAATGGCAATATGTTTATCAAAGCTTTTCTCAACGTTATTTCCTCCCAGTTCTGATGAGCGTATCTTTTACTGAAAGAAAAATATTCATAGTTACCTATTTATTTTTAAATCGTAAGTTGCAGTTTGAATGGTTGACTAAATCTAGAATTTCTTTGCAGGCCGTATCCCTCCCGATGCTGAGTTGAATGAGATGCTGAAAGAAGCTCCAGGACCCCTCAACTTCACCATGTTTTTGAACTTGTTTGGTGAGAAGCTCAGCGGTAAGTGATTTACTTTCTTCGATTTTTTGTTGTTATCTCTTTATCTACCCGTCTCTTTTGATTGACAAATTTCACACCATACATGCATTGTGACATGTATCTATTTATCATTCCAAAATCCTTGCTTCTTCATCAGGAACTGACCCTGAAGACACCATCAGACAAGCCTTCTCCATGTTTGATGCTGAGGGAAAAGGACATATTCCTGAAGAATAGTAAGTTTGTTTGACATAGAAAATAAGGCCTACTAAAAATCCTAGTTAGGCAGCATTACCCCAATTGTTATAATGTTCCTTTGGAGTCAGCGTTTCCGACAGACCCCTATCATTGAAAGTGTTAGTTGAAAGAAGGAAGACCATTGTACACATTTGTTCTGCTAGCATATGATAATCTGTGGTATTGAATGTTTCAATTATATTATAACATTTCTGGTATTGAATCTATAAAATCCTTTACATTTTATTTTCTCTATTCAAGCTTGAAAGATTTGCTCTCAAACATGGGTGACAACTTCACTGCTGAAGAGGTAACTATTACTGTCGACATTTTTTTCCTAAATATTTGAAATAAATCACCATTGTCCTGTATTTAGTTCATAGATGGGAACATTTTATATGGAAATTGTTTGCTAGGAGAGAGCCAATGAGTGCACTAACTTTTTAAATAAAAAAATAAACAACCCAGTTCTGTTTTATTATGTGGTTCAGATATATGAAAACAAAAGGTTGAATCCATAAAGATTCAAATTAATTGAATCCTCTGACTTAAAGCTGTAACTCAAGAGACAATTTTGTGAGGTTTAAAGTTATTGATATTATGTTGGCATTTATCCACAATGCAAGGAAATTTGAAGAAGCATTCAATTGAAGGTTATAGTGGCCATCTACATTTAACATTGAATAAGCAAGTAATATATTTTGTAAAAATGAGAAGTTTATCAAAATCCTTATTTAGTCTTGATATTTTAAAGAGTTCTTTTGTTATCTGTGATAAATATTCCCTTACAAATCATACTTAACATATTTAACATATTTTGTAAATTTTTATTTTCAAACAGATCAAACAGACCTGGAAAGAAGCTCCTTTAGAAAAGGGCAAGTTTGACTACAACATATTTGTTGGCACTCTCAAGGGCAAAGAGGAAGAGGAAGCCAAATAAACAAGTTCCCTTCGTGTTTTTGTTATTATTTTCAACAAATTTTTACTATCATTGCATGAACCCAATCTTAATTTAATTTCTAATTTGACTAAAAGAGTGAAGAAATCATACCAGTATAAAAATTGTGATACGAAATTAAATAAACCATCCAAATTCAAACTGTCATAAGTGAAAACTTGTGTAATGTTTAATTACCTTATCTGTGTAAACACATTACATGTGACATTCTACATTTTTGTGTGTGTTTAATGAACAAAACAGAAAACTGAGGTTGGGTTCATAAGACAAGAATTTTAAAAATCCAATTCTTGACATTTTGATTCCTCATTTTTTAAATCAAAAAGTTTAAGGTCGAGGAAAATCACAGGCCAAAGAGTGTCACCATTCCAAAACAAAAGATTCAACTTTGCAAGTAGCCTTTGCTCACCTTTTGCAACAAATAGTAAGGTTAAATTCTGAAAAGAAAGCTTTGCTACATTGCTATGAAGCAAATCACACTCATCAAGAGTGAATTTGTATGATTTAGCAATGAATGTTAATGAGGGATAGGGCAGTAAATTGAAAATAAGGCCACTACATAGAACAAATAAACTGCACTCATAAAGTATGAATTCTAATTTACAGGGACCATAAACAATAAATCAGATCTTAGCTTTAAAAATAAAAGACGCTCATTATGCTCATTTCAACAAGGACCTCTAATCACTGTGTGAGCATAAACTATCACTACTTTATGAGTGCTGTTTAATTTGTTTTGTATGTCACATGGCAAAGTTATCAACCGTCTGTTGACCTGTGAATCTCCTACAAGTCCTAACAATTCAAAATTTGCGGGAGGAAAAAATTATTTGGTACCATGTTTTTGTCATATTTCCCCCATGACTAAACAGTATTTTAAACATTGCACCTCCATCAAAGATCCCCAGTCCTGTTATTCCTCTGTTTCTCCCATTATCTTTTACCTTTTCCACTTTGTTCTCTTGTGAGCGTGATGGAATGCAAGCGAAGGAATGATGTGATTTGAATTGTAGCTGCCTGTAGATTGTCTTACTTTAGCATTTGATTCAATTTTCAAATAGATTTTTTTTCAGTTAAAATTTCAAATGGCTGGTAAAGCCGTACTTAATGTGCTATTGCCAGTTGTTGCTCATCTTGATGCTGTGTAAACACAATAATCCGTGAAATAAGTTGTATTATAATGCTAAAAATGATATTTAAGTCTGACCTGTTTGTGTTTCTTTCATTTTTCGTTTGTTAAGATTTTTTACATTTTTAATGATTGGTTTGTTGAAAGTGGTGATATTTCGGTTAACTTAAACTTGCCAAGGAGAAGTGTGAATATCAATGAGACCGCCAAAGCAGTCATGTACACATAATCACACGAGAGTCTAACACTCCACCTAACAAGATTCTCCTCATACCCTTGCCTTGAATCCTATTTATGATTAAAATTTCTAAACAAAAGTTACATCCCTTTGTTACCTAATATTTTGCATGGTCCTTTACCAGTTGTCTTCCACCTATAAATGCTCTGTCCATAGCCTACATAAGACAAGACATGACACGTTAATCTGATAGTTTGTATTTAATGGCAAGGTCATACAATGTCCTGATAATACACAGTGTCAAAATGATTGTGCTGATCGCCTGCTTGCTATAAACTCCTCACCCATAGAAAATCTCCAGTCATGCTCACTCATAGTCATAGTCATGCACATCTTTATGTCGCTCTAGGTTTGAGTGTGTGGGAATCCAAGTGCTGATTGTAGAGAATTTGAAAAAAAAATTCTTTCTGAAATTCCAATTTTTGTGACAAAAGAGAGTAATCTTCGTGTATTTGCTGTATTTAATATGTGCAACTAGAAAATATAAAGAATTTAAATTATTTTTTTCAATGTCAATTTTTATTCCTTCTGTCACAAAAATTGAAATAATTGATACAAAGTTTTGAAAAATCACTGTTCAATTGTGCTGGACGCTGAGCTGTTCTCAATATTGCAAAACAAACAAATGAGCTTTGGTCACTGTAACCAACACAGCTTGTGGGAAAAGTGGACATGGATAGATTTGCCCTCCAATACTGTTTATCGTTACAGCTGTGTATGAATAGCTGTGGCCAACCCAACAATCACAAAGCACAAACCCAGGGAGAGTTGAGGGGTGAGATAAGAAGCAAACCATGTTACCGACAGTCAAATAAGAGAAATAAGGTGGAGGATAGGGAAATGATGGACAAAGTGAGGAGGATGAGAAAGAAGACAGTATGGATGAAGAAGAAAAGAAAGAAGAGGAGACGAGTATGCAGAGGAAAAGAGGAGAAACACAATTTCAGACAACGACCCAGAGGACTTTAAAAAAAAAAAAAGGTTACCTGGAGTTTTGGTAACAGATCATAGTTCTGGGGACTGACAAAAAAAGTAGTAAATGATGATTAAAGTAAGAATTAGACTTCTTTCAATCAACATTTTGTAGTTTATGTTCGACCATTTTTTCGCTGCAATTATCCATGTGGTTTAAAGTAAAAGAAATATAATGCTTCTAGTTTGTTTTGACTATGGGAAGACAAACTAACAGTACAAAAAGAAAAAGAGAAGCTTTTGCAATGATTGGAAGTAAATCCTTTCTGTTCACCTGAACAGTAAAAAATATGACCAAACTAAAATTCGAAATGTGAAGTTCACTATATAATTTGTAAAAAGTTATGAGCACTGAGTCAATTTTATAAAGATACTTTATTTACATCTAAAAGATGTGTAAATGTGGTAAGAAAACAATGAAAGTCTTGAAAACGTTAACACAATTGTCTCATTGTTCACCTATATATCCATACGCTCAGAAGCAAGATGGCCGAGTGGTTATGACAGCAGACTCCCAAGGCGAAGGTCATGGGTGTGAATCCCACCCCAATAACCTTGTTTTTCTTAGGCACAAAACTTTACTCAGATTGCCTCACTCGACCCAGGGGTAGAAATGGGTACCAGCTTACAACTGGGGAAGTAATTTGCGATAGACCAGCGTCCTATCCAGAAGGGTGGCATTGTTACTCTGTCCGCTTGAAGCCACGGAAACCGGGATAAGCACCGGCTCTATGGGCCTAAAGGGCTTTACTTCTTATATCCATACGCTCATCACTCCAAATTTTTTATTCTCCTCAATCCCTCTCCCTCTCTGTTTCTTGTTGTCAGTTTTGTTTCACATAGGACATGACAAAATCTTTGGATAAAAACATAATTTAACAGAGAGTAAAGTCATCTGTAAACTAAAGAGCATCATCTTCAAAAACATATAATTAATTTCATTTTACGAGGCAAAAAAAAAGAAAAAAAGAAGTGTTTTATTAATGATGTAGGCGGTCAAACTAAACAATCCCTTAGGACCTGCAATCCAACTTTTTGTTTTGTCATCCATACCACTGGTGTGCTCTGACAAGGAGTGCATCAAATACAGGCATGGGCTGCCAAAGAATTTTGTTACAGAGCAGGGCCCTTGACCTGCAACATCAATGGATTTCCTACGACCCATTTATTAATTTCTTCAAGTTCAGACTTGACCTGTAGAGCCACTCCATAATAAGTTGAACACCTATGTCTTCCATAAGTCAGAAGCTCTACCATTATTACCACAAGACACTAGAGAACTATGTCAGGGCCAGATGCATGCCCATCCCTTGACAGTGTACAATGCACAAAGTACCAGCATGCAAACCAGACACCATACAAATGGTCCAAACATAGACATACACACTGATGTACCAGCCACTGTGTATGGTTGAACACAGCATATATTTATGGATCAGGACTTTGAGACAAGCAGGCGTGAATGAACACACATATTTACCTAATATTAAGCTATCAAGCATTATTCCTCAGATTGGCCAAAAGACACATATTTTGTAGTCTTTGGGTCTATCCACCTCAGCTAGAACTAAAGTGTGTGAGTAATAAAGCTACTGTGAAGGCAATTAATGTTAGATCCATGAATGACTTAATGAGATTAATATATAATATGCAAGGATTAATTCTACGACAATTGGAGCCACCCAAGTAAAAGCTATCCATCTAAGCCACTGCACTATCCAAAAATATATCACAATACTTAGCCTGACATAGGAGCAGATTTGTATCATTTCAAAATTTATGACAAGAAGACGATCAGCTGACAGTTTCCTGAAACTTTAACTAGCATTATTAACAATGCACTGCTCCTCAAATGTTAGCTTAATCAATATATTTGCTGTCAGGCCAAGTTACCCCTCAGTGATAAAAATAATTACACAAATTTACCATATTAATAGTGGCACTAGATCTTTTAACATCAAGCTTAAAAGCCATTAATATGTAACAGAGGGCAGACAGTCCACTTCATTTTAAATTGTGTAAGCGAAGGATGTATGAAAGCAAGCAAGAAAAACATAATACCCTATTATTTCAAAAACTGAGTGGATAGTCTTTTAATAGCTCAATAGCATAAAAGTACTTGCTTAAATCCTGTCAATAAAAACAGAAAGACAGACAATACATTATAATTGCTGTGAAGTATATTTATTATCATCATTATTATTTATCGGTTTCATTTCTCTTTGAACACATAGGCAAATAATAGTTTCCTGCCATCCTTGTGATATCAGAATAAAAGTATATAGGTGGTTGGCAAATAAAGTTTCAATAATCAAAATCATGAAATGCTTACTGGATCAATTTATTGAAGTTATATCTAAATATTTCATATGTATTTATTTCAACACATTACCATAATTTCATTACAACTTCACTTTCCTTGCCAGAATATAATATTATTACATAACGCAGAGAATGCAGCGGTTTGACAAACCAAACTCACTGTTTAACAGATCTAGCCGAAGACAGGAGTCATTGACAATATCTTCTAAAAGCAGAGGTAGATAAATTGAAATATATTATCATGATATATTACAAAATAACTAAATGCCAATATACATCAAATATTGAATTTAACGACAAAAATGGTTCATGAAATTTATATACATCTACATACACATGAAATGACTGCGTATGTAACAAAGGATTATTATGAAGACAACACAGTATCTTTATCAGCCGGTTATCATAATAAAATACATTAAAATCTGGATATGGAGTTTACAAAAAATTAAGGATTGGTTGCCCTTGTTTCCTTATCTATAATATGTACTGATTTTAATTTTTTTTCATCATTCCTTTCTGTGACCACTTTTGAAACAAATTTGATAATTCACATATTTACACAAAGAAATATATCATGAAAGTATGCTGGTCTCAAGTAATAAATCAACAAATGATTTAATTTTTTTTTCATTCATAACATCATAAATACTTTCTAAGTACCAGAACTATCAGCGAGCAGATGCCAAACTGTGTTTGACAATATTTGTACCAATCAAATATATATATATAAATACATTTCGAATATGGTGTCTGAGACTGTGCAATCAGAGAAACAGGTAAATAATGGGAAAATAGTATATTAAGGCCTCTGTAAATGATAATAAACAGCTAATAAACGTTTCAAGTTTCCCCCTTTATTAATGGTATATCTAATATATGGGCAATATTAGATGCACCATTGGTAAAGGGGAAATATTTGTTCGCTGTTTATTGACATTTATAGAAGCCTTAATATGCTATACACCCATTATTTACCTTTTACCTGGCTTCCAGCAGCCTCACCACATCTTTATCAGAGAAAAATTGTCAAGACATCATTAAAATATTTCTCAAACAGAATGTAATGAGATAAGTCTTGATTATTATCTACACCATCCATTCTATTCAACATTTGTCTTGTATGCCCTGATGACGTCTTTGATTGGTGCACGGCATACAGGACAACAATGCTTCCTTGCAATCAAATCTTTGCCACAAAGATAACAGACACACATATGTCCACATTGGTAGAGAACTGAGTCGGAGTACTGTTCCAGACAAATCAGGCAATGAGTATCCCTGACAGGACGAGTTCCCAATGTTCCACTGCAAGGAGCAGCACTAGCACCATCACCTGAAAGCAAAGTCAAACCAGATAAGAACAAAATTCTAAAAACACATTGCTCACTGGAATCTAATGATAAATAAAATAGTGATAAAATTTCAGCAATAAACTACAAAAATATAACTGTTTTATGGCTTTGATTGGTTTAATCATCATCATCATCTTGCACACTGATATCTGTCTGAGAAATATCCTTATGGCTTTCTATCTCACTCTGTATGCATAGTTTAAGCAGCTAGAGAGTCAACCAAGCTAACGTAAAATTGAAACCAGCAAGAGCTGTGAAAAGAATTATAAAATTTTACAAACCAGTGTAAAACGGCTCAATACTGCAATTTATGAAAGTGTTACAAAGCACACATAACTAAAATTGAATAAGATAACTAATATATAATTATAATTTGGTTTAAGTATGTTTATACCTGATGAATGTTGTGTGAGGGCAGCCGCAACCTCTTGTCTAACAGACCTCTGGATATCCAATTGAAGCTCATGGGTCAATTTAATCATGTTCATCATTTCTTTCATCTGCTTCTTAAGACCTTGAATTTCTCTTCCAAGAAATGTGTTGGTCTGGAAAAAAATGAAGCAAATGTTGAAGAACAACAATCAAAAGGGAGGATGATGAAATGGACACAATCATACTTGAAGATCATTAGCTACAAGCAAAAATCATTACTGAGGTGCATGGAAACAAGAAAAAACAGGATCGTCTAAAAATTCAAAATGAATTAGTTTCCAAAATGGTTGATTAGTAATGTTTGAGTTCAAATCATTTCCAAATAACACTATTTCAGGATAATATTATGAAACAGAGTTGAAGTAAAAGTAAAAGGTCCCAGCAAATACAATTTTGACTAACGCTCAGTTTGGACTAATTGTTTTAAAACTGGACATATCTTTTAGTGCAATACAGTATTCTTATACCTGCTTTTTCTCCAATCATATGACCTGTGATTGCAGCGAGTTCCAGGCGAAACAGAAATATTAATTTTGACATTTATCTTTGTTATTGAACCTTTTTGCTGTTTTTAAATTATATCATCAAAGGTTAGTCACTACTTGAGAGATTTATATTGTGATAGAAATCTTCAGCCATGTCAAGTGATAATCATATGCATGAAACATTTCATACAACATACCTGAGTGTAAGGAACAGAATGAGCACTGACACTTGCAATGGATATATTGTCTGAATTATCAATGTCATTCATTGATCCTATGCCCAAGTGGGAAAAGTCATTGCGAGGAACTCCTCGACCAGGCAATGATTGAACAAATTCTTGCACTGCAAGTCCATTGGAATCAACACGGTCCTGTAAAGAAAAGTTTCAGTCATTAGAAGATTGTAATGCATAAAATATGAAGTTTTAAAAGTTTAAAATGTATGGTGTAAAGTCTGTATTAACAATGTTTTAGCTTATGGTGTTTCTTTTCAAATACTGACACCAAAAAGTACAAACAAAAAATTCAAAATTACAATGTATTCCGACTAAATTCATCAACTCAAAGTATTAAAAGTGATAAGTCTTTTAAAGTTGAACTCTTTTTACTGCTGCTAATACATGATATATTCAGTAACTTATCATTGTAAGTGCATCAAGGACAATTATGGCTGCAAAACAATTTCTATACTCCTATATTCTTTTGTGTTTAGTGTGTGGTTATCTAGAATTTAAACTAAGAAAAAAAATATGTTTAAAACTTTAAAACACTAGTCTTTCATAGGGCTTTAAATTTCTACATGAATCTACAGGACAGATAAACTGCATGATAAACTACCTCAACTAAGATTTTAGTTTGGGACTTTTACTTCAACACCCATTTTGACACTGTAAGATTCAAAATGATAATGTCAGAGGTGCCACCTTCTCTTTAAAGTCCTTCTGTGATAGGACTTGTAAGTCAAAAAGCCTTGAAACAATTTTTTGCCAATTATGAATTTGAACTCATCTTTGTATTAAAATTATGAATTGAAATAAAAAATGCTCACTTCAATGAGAACTTCCAATGTGGCTCTAAATTCTCCTTCAAGGCTGGAGGAAACAAGTCTGTTGTGGAGAAGCTCACTCAATTCTTGAACCAGTTCCTCTCTATGGACTCTACTAATGTCACCCCAACCAATTCTAATAAATGAAATGGAGTAAAAGCAAAAATAAATAAACAAAGATTAAACCCAGAAAAAAAAGAAGTCATAACAAGAAAAACGCAACACGTAACAATGAGCACATTAGTTACGTCCCTCCCAATTACAACAAATGTAATTCATAACAGCATTCAAATTCTCAACCAAGAACCCACTTAATGTGAAATAATTCCCTCTGTATTGCTTCAATGGCTATGCAATTTCACATACCAATAAAATGGTCAACAAAGAAAGAGGGGGGAAAGGTTGATTTCAATTTTTTTTTTTTAACAGCTTAACCTGCCTTACGCTGTCAGCATATTCTCTGCATTAGATATGGTGCTCTGCATAAAATCATCTTTAAGGAAGCACTCAGGGATAAAAATTACGTGGTTAAGAAAAAGGATATCAAAATTTTAAAACAATAAACGATATTTACCCTGCATCTGTTCTGTTGGCATCCTGATTGATCAACAGATGATTGCTTGGAGCAGGGGAGGCTCTTATGGATGATGGGAGAGTTCTCCTTGGACGGGGAACTGGAGAGGGACTGTGATCTGTGTTCGTTCTGGGCATATGTGCTGCAATAGGGTGGGTTTCCTCTTCCTGCATCTCATCATCTGGTAAATCCACAATGATAAAATAACATCAATTTTCGTTGCATGCAGTTAAATTTTTATGAACATCAATATTTTATTTATTTACAGTCTTTTGAAATTGAAATTAAAAACGTAGATCATTGGAGTAAGAGTCAGTACTAATAGGCTACTACTCTTTTTGAATAAAATGTAATTTTACCTTGATCTGCCGAGCTAAGTGCGCTTGAAAAACTGTCAATAGATGAGGTTGAATCTGTACTATCTCGCCTCTCTCTTTGTGGCCTTTCTCTCAGTGGGCTCTGTACTCTTTGCTGGTTGTTCAAGTTTATCTGGCTTACTGAGATTTGAGAATAAAGACAACTCATTAACTAACAATACATTACAGGAGGACTAATCTTCTGAAAACAAGAGCTTGATGCATCATATGTTTTTTCAAAGACAATTATTAAATTTGAGGTCACTATTTTCACCTCAAGAACATAATAAAAGAACATAATGAAAAATATGGTAGTATTTATTTATTGGGCTACATTTTTTTCCTCTTCTTCAAACAATAATGCACTTGCAATTACAATGACATAAAAATTAATTATTCGTATTTAGTAAAGGAGGATTGTTTTTTCACTGACCTTGGGTATTGTGAGATCCTGCGGTTGAAGATACAGTGGGAGTTCTTTCTCTCTTTGGCCGTAAGAATGATGGATTTTGTCTTCTTGTACTTTGAATACTTCCTCTGATAATGTTCTCAAGTCTTTGTCGGAAAGCAGGTGATTGCAAAACAGAAGACACTGGTCGCTGTTCCACAATTCCTTGAACCTAATCAATAACAAAAATATGTTTATTTTAAATTGCAAAGTACAGAACAGCGTAATTTCACTCTTCTATTAATTATTGAGATACTAAATGATTTTCTTGATTTTTATCATAATCTAAAGCTGAATCAGAGTTTTAAACAGAAAAATAATAATTTTATAGATAGCCTACTATGAAGAGAAAGAAGAGAAATGGAAAATTATATGACGACTCTTCATAATAATGTTATCTTTCTCTTTAAAACAATACTGATTGATTTTACAGTAGGCGTGTCAAATGTAAACCTGCTGTTTTCACCATGAAGGACAGTATTTCTTGGCCAGCGACGGGTCTCGGGGGGGGGGGGGGGGGGGGGGGGGGGGGGGGGGGGGGGGGGGGGGGGGGGGGGGGGGG
>JARFNW010159658.1:12693-28750 GCA_031763155.1 Dirona albolineata
GATACCGTACTGTAAAGCGTTTAAATTAAAAAAAAAAATTTAAGTCTTTACCTCAACAACAACAGACTGCGGCCTATGCTCTGCAACATCATCAACATTGGCTGGCACATTTCCTTTGGACTGCTCAGGGTCGCAAATGTGTTTTTTCATGAACTGGTGTAGATTCTCTCTGTAATCCTGGCCCGTAACAGGGCGGTGTGAATGCTGAATATTCCTCAGCTCATACATAGTGTCACTGTAAGGAATAATGATGAAAAATATAATATGGAGGGTGGACAAATTATATTTTATATAATTAAAACCCCATAAACTAAAACCTGTTGAATAAATATACCCCCCCCCCCCCCCCACACACACACACACACAACACACACACACCAACAAATCAACTAAAGCAATCAAAATAAACCAAGCTTAGAAGTCAATTAATTGTGTAAATGAAAAAGAATGGAAAAGAATGCTTCATAATGTGATTATAAAATTAATACTATCTAATAGTAATAGTAAGAGTAATACTAGTACAAACGTACGTTCTCATCCGCTCTAACAATCGTTCCATGCCTGCATCGGGGCTGAGTGCGTCCATTTTTTGCGCTGGTTGTTTACTATCTTGACTTTCTGTGCGTTCTGTAAGATCTGACACTTCTGAAGATGCAGTTGCCATGATTAAGATTCACAATTTATAGGTACCAACTGGTTGTTTGGGCTCTATAATGATGACAAGCAACCCAGCGATACCAAATTACGAAACTGTTAAAAATAGAAGGTGAATAAGATTCTAAAAATAGAAACATAGTCATTATTTCTACGAAAGACTAAGTCACGTGATTCTAAGAATTATCTTTAATCTTACATTTTGATTAGTTAGTATATTTAGCCAAGTTCAGGTGGAGACCACGCCCGTGTATCACGATATGACAGGGACAGGTGTGTATATCAATATACCAGACTTGTATGGTACACTTGATAGTTTAAGACGACGTGGATGCGATATGTCATCTCCACACCCTCCCCTCCCCCCCCCTCCCCCCCCACTTTACATTTATTATTATGGTTTCTTGCCCCGTTTGTTTTTGTTGACAACAGTTAATGTCACAAGGCATTTTAAAGCCAACAGGGGCATTTAAATCACTAGTTATTGGGAAATCATTGATGCGAAGACCCAGCGATTATTTATAGACTTTCCGAATATCGCTGTTCCAAACGCAATCTTGGTCTACGTCATTGAAGGGCTGAATTCAAGAACGAGGTCAAATCTGAATCATTGCGATAAAAAAGGACAAACACCTGTGACTTCACCTCGACCTTGCACTCAACTATTCAATTATGATCATCATATTATTCTGTAGACATTCTGTATTCTGGTCTCAGAAACTAAACTTTACAATGAGAATGAGGCTGCTACATTAATATGAAACCAATACACACTAGTGATATTGGTAATATAATAACAATAATGATAATAACAGAAAATAACGTTAATAATAGTAATAATAATAATAATAATGATGATGATGATAATAATAATAATAATAATAACAATAATAATGATAATAACAATATTAATAATAGTAATAATAATAATAATAATAATAATAATAATAATAATAATAATAATAATAATAATAATAATAATAATAATGATGATGATGAGGATGATGATGATAAGAAGAAGAAGAAGAAGAAAAAGAAGAGAAGAAGAATCATGATGATGATGATGGTGATGATGAAAATAATGATAATAATGATAATGATGATGATTATTATCATTACTATCTATCATTTTTATCATTTACATCATTATTATTATTGTTATTATTATTATTATTATTATTATTGTTATTATTATCATCATCATCATCATCATCATTATTATTATTATCATTATGTATTATTATTATTTATTATTATATATCATTATTATTATTGGCTACCTTAGTTTTATCTGTCAACATGCGCAAATTGTTGCCAGCCATTAATTACTGACTGAACTGCCAACACCGAATCACTGACAGCAGACGACACGCAAATAAAACAAAGCAAGTTTGTCACTGTCTAGATTTGGTAAAGACCAGTTTCAAAACAAAATACAATCAGAAAACAAAAAACAAACAACATAATGGCTGATGCACTTGACAGCATTTTTTCTGCTATAATAAAATCAGAAATGATTGCCCAAGTTGAGAAAAAGAAACATAAAGAAGGTAGTCAGGCGTCTTGTCTAGGTCACATCTAATCTTGTGTTGTCTCTCTTGTCTTCAAGTTCAAGATAAGATAGTGATTGACGTCATTGAACATTTCGCATGCGTACCTCTTGATTACCCAAGGCTTTAATTTTCAATGTATCTAGAGTCTAGCTTTTCATTGTCTATTAGATATACTACAAACCCGATCTTTCGTCAGTGGCCAGGGGAATAGGCTACACTACTACTACTACTACTAGCTAGGCTCAACATTGTTGAGTGCTTAGACTTAGGAAAGACTCTTTACATCATTTTCCTCACTTGACCCGAGTACCCAGCTACAGACTGAATGTGTATTTGTGAGAATGCTGATAAGATGAAACTAACAGGCAACTCTACTAGTATGATTATTTTCAGTCTGATTCACTGATTCAAGTCGATTTATTTTCAGTTTCACATTTAACTGTGCTGCATTCGATTCCAACCTAATAAATACTAATGGTCTGACAGAATAATACAAAAATGTTAAAAACATTAACGTAAACGAAAACAATAAGTGGTCAGTGGTCGGGTTGAGGACACTGGTTGGAACTAGGTGTAGGGATTGTAGGTCCTTTGATCTCGCTAACCATCCTATCTTTTAACAAAGCTCACTGCTCTTCTCCCTTTCCCACACCCCCTCCCCTTCTCTGATAGATATCAATTCAAAGAGTATTCGAATAAAGTCTCTTATTTCTTGCTATTGCACAATTTTTTTTTGTGTGTGTTTATTTGCAAGCTTCAGGTGGCAAAAGCAAAGTTCTTTACAAAAGAAGACTAAACAGACAGGCAACACAAGCATTTATGAAAAATGATTCTCTCACATTGTCATTCAATAATTCTGACATTGTTGGTTTGTTCCTTGCCCCAAATTCCAGATCCAATGAGATTGCAGCTGTGTTGCAGTGCATAATATAAATAGTTTGTGTGCCTGTAGGGTTTGTAATTTGCATGCGCCACCTTTGACCAATATGGAAAAGCAGTGGTATTATTATTTAATGGAGTTTTGAAAAAGCAGAAATAATTTCTATGTGAAAGCAGTCTTGGATGCTCAGTAAGTAGGTACGGTACATAATAGAGTTGGTGAGTCACTATAAGTTAGTTGAATTCTACTTGTTTGATCTCACAAGGGCCACCTGTCATGACTCTTCTCTCTTTATTGCATTTGATCTGTCTTTAAATTTTAAGATATTTATGCCACACTAAGATCTGATTCACTGGGAATTTGTGATCTGAATTTTAAAAGAAATCTGTAACTGTAGAGCAAAAAGGAGATCAGCTGTGCCTCATTAAAACTTGACAGGCTACCTTACAAAAAATGCTGTGGTCTTTCATTTCCCTTTGGTAGTCAGAACAATCTTGAATGCTTACTCTCCAGCATGAGCTGTGAAATCAATATGTTCACAATATGCTTTGAAATAAAGATTTTATGAAAATATTTGATATAAACCAGAATGATGTTCTGTTCTTTTGTTCGTTGTGACAATAATATATGAAAAAAAATTATTGATTCATATTCATGATGATGAAGTGTATGAGTGGTTAGGCTGCTGGCCTTGAGATCACCAAATCACAAGGTCCAATCCTGGTAGTACTTCTGACATTGAGTCCTTGGGAAAGACTCTTTACACTTTTTTCCTTACTTGACTCGGGTGTGAATGAGTATGCAGACAAAGACAGATATTGACAAATGACAGTATCTAGGGGCGTTGGTGGCCGAACTTGTCAGTTGGTGTTGTCAAACAATGTTCTTGGTGGTTATAATGGATGAGTGACCACTTGGGACCCAAAACCATCATAAATAGATTTATGCACAATGAAATGTATTGGCTTATCCGGCCTCTGTGTCCTTAGGTAAGACACTTTGCCCTGCTTACCTCATCTTATCAGAGACGGACGGTAAATTCTGAGGTCTTATTGATCATAAGCAGCAGAGTCCAAAAATTGTATTCGTGCCTAATAGGCAGTGTGTGGCTTATTAAGTGTTGAGTGTTCCATTGCTTTCCCGGGGCAAATGTGCTATGGTACTGTAAAGCACTTAGAGTTAGAGTATGATTATGATTGGAATAAGCACTGTCTAAATGACATTAAAAATAATATGTTAGCACTATTGTGTATGCTTCCCAGGGAGTTGAGGACTTTGAATAACATAGCCTGCTGGGGAATAAATGATGTAAAGTCTGCAACTGCAAGCCAATACTTGTATAAGGATAAGGAGTATAAAACAATCTTTACCTTTTAAATGTTATTCTTTGTCTTAAATTTAGTGAAAGATGGAATTGAACAACTAAAGATGCGCCTCCAAAAGCAAGACACATTAAAGGCTGAACATCTGTCTAAAAGAGATAGTTTGGTCTGTATTTTGTAGGTTGGTGCAGGTAGTATTTAAACAAGGAAATTTTTATTATTTACGAATTCAAAAGATTTCATTTTGTCCAATTGCTTTGTAATGATGTTGTGTTCTTTATGACATTTTCTTGCATTTTGTAATTTTAGTTTTAGATCATTTTACTTTGACTAAATTGTAATATAGTTATATTGCTTGAAATGCAAAGTTTAAGTTATATCCAATCAATATAGTTGGACTCAGTTATTATAAACTTTTGTGATTGTAAACCCCCAGTAGTTATTTTGGATTTTTAAGAAAAGTCATACTAGTACTAGTTTTATACATATATTGATCAGTTAATATAAATCACGACCAGGTTATTGTGATTTTTTAATTTTTTAAAAAGATTTGGCCAATGTCAGAAAATTTTCTAATAATGATCTTAGGCACAATGAATGTGCACTAGGACAAAATAATATTTGGTCATTGTTACTGTAGTCAATACAAAAAATGACAGTATCAATAAGAACTAGATATGATACTACTACCTAGACAATCATTTTGGTATAGAATTCAGAAAATTACCTGAAATAAAAGGTACCCATTTGATAAGGATGATTTGGCCACTAAAGACGAGTAAACTGTTTTTGAACATTTTAAGTTGTTTGATTTTCTAAAAATACTTCCTTTTATTTCTTATCGATTCATTACAATAGATGTTTAGATATCATATAATTAGCATCGCAACAATATATGCACATGTATAGCAATCAAAACCTGACTTGCTTCCTTTCACTCTTCAGTTTGATCATGCCTCATTCACTCAGTAGTGGGTGCCTTTCTAGTATGTGGTCTACAGCCAACAGTTGGGATGAGGTCTATAAATCACTCAACAGTCTAAGCCCCCTGTTGCATCAGCCAGTTTACAGTGGAGGCTGGTTAAGCAGTGATTATTATGTATCAGCGTCCAGTGTTTCTCAATGAGCGTATCATATTATAAACTCTGTATTTCAAATACTACTATCATTACACTAATCATTGCATATTATGCAAGATAATTATAAAAGATTTTTGCTTGAGTGTTATCCAATTGGAGGAAGCTACTGCTATTTTATTGATTCAATCTAGATTGTTGCAAAACCTGATTGGTGTGAACCTCTGTCATAAATGTGGCTTGACGATGAAACTAACGAGAAAAAGAGACAGGTGGGGAGCTCCATTCAAAGTGGTGTTACAATGCCAAGAAAGAGGATGCCAGACAACCACATCTATGAGGGAGGGTAACAACACATTCTTCCATTATGATGACATCAGTAAGAGACTGGATTCAAGACTATCTCTCAGCAAATCTTGGAGTGGATTTAATGCCTAATGTTCCTTGATCCATCACACACAAAAATAATGATAATGATTAAACAAAACTTAAACAAAAAATAAAAAAGGTCAAAAAATTAAAAACCTTCTTGCACAACAACCAAACTTATGCGTGGACCTCATCATATTAGATCAGAATCGCGTCTGTAGACCGCATACTAAACCGGCACTTGGTAGTATTTATTTATAATTCCTGTTTGCCATATTCTAGATGTAGCTGGCACAAAGGACATTTTAAAACTTTCAGTTGCAGCGCTTTTATCAATGCCTTTGCTTGATTTTTATAATGCTTTGAATTATGACAATAAAAGGATGAGAATGGCCATACGTGCTGTAATGACATGAGTTATTTTTACAGGAACTTGCCCTTGCTGACACAAACATAGGATTAAAGGTTTTCAAAGTCAGGGAAGAATGTTTGACCAAAGAATTGTCTATTATGGGAAAGAAACTCAAAATGGAGAAGAACAGATATGTAAGTTGGAATTGGTTGAAGATTATATTCTATGAGCATTTCACTTAATTTTCATCCTTTTTTAAAAGAATGAAAATATGATCAAACGCTTTGTCTTTGTTTTCTATTGCTCGTTATCAGATTTGAAAATTGTTCTTTTTTTTATTCAGTTTGTCACAACTTGTTCAACTTTTCATCACTCATTCAATTTTTACTATTCAGTGTTACAATTCATTTATAAAATGAGATACTTAGGCATAATGTTTTCCTGTTTAATATATTTTCTTCTAAAGGATGACGTAAACAGAAACATGTCTGAATTGTGTAAAGAACTTATTGAAAATGCAAACAAGTTTTCAAGAGACTATGGTCTTTCTAGCTCTGGAATAGAAAGAAGGATGCACTCTGCTAAAGACTGCTTGAGATCATTGGATACAGAAAAAGAGAAATTGGATCTAGGTAGCCTATGTGTGTAGATTGTGTAATTATTTGTGAACACTTTGAGTCTGGTAATAGTTTCTATTATTGCTATCAATATACTTTTGGTCTTTCCATATATTTTGTTTAACTTTTACTGCCATATTTTGCTCACAATCACATCTACCACATGCGCAAATCTATCTGCAAACTCCAATCTACAAAGTGAATCTAATTTTCATTCTATATATATATAATGAATTATAAACAAAAATTTTGGTGATAAAACTAAAACAGTAGAGTCAAAAGTATATTTCCATTATTGTGAATATATTCACAATGATGAGATTTTTACAACCCAATTTGATTTTTTAAATAACTTATTCTTGAACAAAAACATTGCCCTCTGCATTTGGCTGTCTAATAATAAATCGTGTCACAGTGTTAGCCTCTTGTTACGTCATTGGCAAACGCAACAAAGATGAACGTATGTATGTAAACTCTTAACTTTTAAAAAAATGCAAAGGTATACTAGATATTTCAAGCCTTAAGATGTTGTTTTTGTCAGTTTTCCTTACCTGTTTGCTCTTGATTTTGACAACATAATGCCCCTCTAATGCAGTGCAGGTCCTGTTAAGTTAATTGTGCAAAGCATGATACAGGGATACTGGTCGATCAAAATTTTATCTTTTTCAGTATTAGCAAAAGTAAAAAAGTTAAATGGTAAGAGACATCACAGGTTTATGGATAAAAGTGACTTTGAATTTCATGACAACTTCATTGGCTTTGGGTATATGAACAATGTGGTCCGCTTTCTGGCAATCATCATGTATGAACACATTTTTGCTGTCAAGAAGCTCTGAGAACCTTGCCCATTTATTTAATAATGTTTCTTTTTTTTTCACTCAATTTCGATCCATTTCTTTTATTGTGTTCTCAGATGTGCAAACAACCGTTGATTTTAATAATGATTTAAAGAGAATTATTGATGAAAAATCAAACAAAATTGATGAGCTGAAAGTGATTACTAGCCAATTTGATGGTAAGACCTGTCATTAGATAGAACATTTATTGTATTAGTATTGCATGCTAGATGGGTAATTACACTTGGAGTTGGTCTGAAATGTGACAGCTAAATCATTTAAGATTATTTGTTATTGGACATTCGTAGAAATAAAAATAATGGAACTATGACAACCTTACACCGAAAGGTACAAAAGGTAAATTGATCAAGAATGAAAGGAACTATGACAAAAATTTCCGTCAAACGTTAGTTTTACACACACACACACACACACACACACACACACACACACACACACACACACACACTCATATTTATTGTTCTTTTTTTTCGCCAATAATACAAAATATATTTGTTTTTATAAATTATCCGGGAACAGATCTTGAGAAAAGTATTCATACTGAAACAAACAGTACAAACGAGTTCGAAAGAAAAATTTCAGTACTTATTACTGAACCTGACCATGGATCAGACTTTGGGAAGTGAGTTTTTGTTGTCTCCTTCAATAATTCATTTTAATCTGTGTTATCAGTTTATTTTTGATTATTATTGTTTATTTAAAAAAAAAAAATTTCAATTTTAAGATGGGACGTATTGTTGTAAATCTTGTAAGTTAAGAGAATTTTGATTATGGCATGTTTACAGTGTTGAAGGTATGATGCTTACTGCTTATAAGAGCATTTGTCATAAGAACACATCAGATTCAAGGACACTTTTTCCAATTGCATAATTTTTTCTCTCTATTACCATCAGCAGATAAAAGCGCTGCATTGTATCTAAGGACAGTTATCATTCTAATGTGTGAATTTATTGTTTAGCAAAACAAAAACAACAAAATAAATGAGCAAACAAAAACTTGAAAAGCCCAACAAATGAACAATCAATCAATGAAAAATATTTAATCGAAGTAGTGTCCTAAAATCTGTGCATGTATCTAAATGGTGCGGCCTACAGATTGGCTGTAGACAATTTCACCAATGGTGCCATGATCAATTTCTTTTATTGAATGTCCATAAGATCTAAGACCTTCAAATTGACTTTCAGAAAAATATGATCCCACTCAAAACGAAGAGGTTCAAATTGTAAAGTGTTCCAAATATCTAGGATTGAAGATATCTAAACATTTAAACTGGGTTGATCATCAGTTAAGATGGTTGGTTTATATATTTTATGGCAAGATAAATAAAATGTACTTTTTACAAATATTGAACAGCTTCCATGTAGAAAAAACACTTAATGTCTTGCTCTGTTTTATGATCAACTCTTGAAAGTATTATACTTTTTGGCCTGGGGTGAAAACTCAAGGGCTTTTGATACTGACACTGACAGAATTCAAATAAAGTTAGCAAAATAACAAGAAAACGCATTTTAAATTATTATACTTATACTCTAATGCTTGTACTTGTACCAATAAGATGAAAATAGACATATCACATCCTCTTTCAAAACAAATCACATCCTCCATATGCAGTGGACGATCGATACATTTATCTTAAATGCAACAAAGAAAGGTATAGAACATCATTCATGCCATTTTCATTAATATTTTTGTCAATGTAGTCACAACAATTATTTTCTAAAGTACAATATGTATTCAAAATGTTTGCCATCTGTCTGTTTGCCATACATTATTGCATGCTTTCCTAATGCTTTTGAGCTTTGCTCTATGAATGTGTGAGAAGGCATATAATGAATATACGTTCGTATGTGTGTTTTCATTAATATGCATGAAAATTTGCCATTTTTAGAAATGAATATACATCTTATCTCATCTTATATTATGCGTCATCTCGCTTCCCATAATTCAAATCAGATTATAAGAATGTGTCGGTTATAAGAACACTAAGTCTCAAACTGAAGGTGTTGTTATGAGTGGTGAGCACTTTACCATAATATGAGAAGGTTTGCTAACATGTTTGACTCATAACTTACCCAAGCTTTCACAAGCTGAATTTAAATTACTGGTCATAACACACAAAGGAAAGCTTAAAATTAAAAACATTAATGAAAATCTTCTAACACTAAAAGTCCACAGGAGAAATACATTGAATGTCCTTGAACGCTACATGTAGCCTGAATCATATATCTTTTTCATTTTCAACCAACTTTCTCCTGGACAGCTTTTTGTGAGTGTTTTTTGGTATTCGATTTTAATGTTATCTTCTAAAGCCCCTGTTTGTTATGTGATTGTTTTTTTCCCCTTTATCTAAGAGTGAAAGAGGAGCTTCAAAAGTATGAGACGACTAAACTGCACTCTGAAATAAATCAACTTGAAGCAGAGCTTCAGTCTTTGACGAAAAAATTTCGCAAAAAGGAAGCACAAGCTTTGAGGCTACAATATAAACATTGGCAAAGACAACAACACCAGAAGTCTCAGAACAGCTGCAAGAAGGAGAGCAGTTCTAGGTCAGAACACTACTCAGGCACCACTGGAAGTGCCAATGAAATATTTTTTGAAAATTCAAATTCCATGGAACTTGGAGATATGACAGTGGTGAGTTATAGTTATAGGCAGGCTATCTACATATGATAATATTATCCTTGGGTAAGACAATGGTGAGGACTCACAACAGCAAGTGTAATCTGCGACAAACCTATCCAGAGGGTGACAAATCATTGCATGTCTGTTTCCATGCTACTGAACCTGACTGGGATAAGCTCCCTCTCTATGGGCCATGAGACATTTAAGAATTTCCTAAGCATTGTCTTTTTATATGCAGAATCTTACCTCACATCGTTTAACTTCATATTTTTTATTTGAACAAAAAGGAAAAAAAGTTGAATTTGTTTTCTTTAAACACTTCATGGGGTTGTCGAAAATGTTGTTTAGTGCAGGGGAGAGTGTAGTGAGGTGAGCAGTTTTTCAAAAAGTCATTTGGGGAGCTCAGAAATTATATAATATAAAAATAACTTGCACATAGACTCATTCATTTGCCATATATAGCAATGAGCAACAATGTATGAGTGCTAGTGCTAGTTAATCATCAATTTAATCAATTACCAAATTATATGAGATCTCCACACTCATGCAAAAATGCTCAACTTGCCTCGGACTAGAGTTTCTTTAAATAAAAAAATGGCCCTTTCCAGGAAATGCCCATTTGTTAGATAATAAACTAAAAAAACCAAAACAACATAAAACCAAACTAAAATCAGTTAATGTTTCATTTTTCAGTGTGATATAAAAAACAAGCATGATTACCTGTTCAATGAACGGAACGGAGTGATAAATCTACAACATTGTTCAGTGTGATATAAAAAATGTAGATGATTTTCTCAGCATGCAGCTCTGCCAAGAATTGGAGGAAACTTTGTCACCCTCGCCATTGACACATATAGTTATAGAGGCTGCTGTAAAAAACTGCTGCAATCTTTCCATTATATTTTTCCATATCAAAAGTGGATAAGCTAGTCCACTGTTTCTTTTTGAGTGAAACTGGCATGCAATGATTATAAAATCACAAACATTCCGTGTTTACTTAGAATTAATAAATGTTATCATTCTGTTTAATTTTCTGTCATCTATTCTGATCAATCCAGAAACCTGATGGAACAATCAAAATGGAACCATCCTAATCCTAGACAGGGGGAAATACATTCTGTAGCAAAAATGTTATATATGTAGTAATGACTTCTTCTTAGGTATTATTATTACCTATTATTATTATTATTATTATTATTATTATTATTATTATTGTTATTATTATTATTATTATTATTATTAAGATTATTATTATTATTATTATTATTATCATTGTTATTATTAATTATTATTATCATCATTATCATTATCATCATCATCATCATTATTATCGTCATCACCATCACAACCACCACTAACATCACCACAACCACCATCATCACTATCGTCATCATCATCATCATCATCATCATCATCATCATCATCCATCAGTATTATTTTTCTTACTAGTAGGTATTATTATGCTTTGTTCCTATGAACACATTGAAAGGGTGATTTTATTGCTATAATATGCATCTTTGCTGATATTGAATCTGTAAATATGTGAATTTTCTGAATAATATTAATAATAAAAAAGGAATATGGACAAAGATATCATCTTTTATGTGTTTATCTTTAAGACAAGACCTTCCCATGTTGGCCATTCAGGTATATTCTATAATGGAAATAAATGAAGGCTATCAATAATTGAAGTGGTGGACATTTTTCTTGTATTGATAATGCTGACTGCTAGTGTTAAACTGAAAACGTTCAGAACACATTTTCATTCTCAGTTAAGCTGGAAAGAGTTTTTCTACAGCACCATGACTCATACTCATAGGAATAAGAACAGCATGAACAATCAATTGCAGAGTAAAGTATGATATAATAAGTGAGGGCTTTCAAATAATCAAACCCAAGGGAAAAAATATAAGAAAAAATACATAAAAAACTAGCAGTGTAGCAGGATACTGACTAATGTCAATGTCAGTTTGGCACATTGTGTGAACATTTTACATAAATCCATATATATACCAAAAGATAGTCTAGTTTACACATTGTACACTACTTTAATGTACACCACTTTACACATCTTTTGAAAGTATTCATCCATAAGAACACCATTTAGCAGATGGCAAAGGTATCACTATCACTATTATTACTTTGCTCAATGAGCTTATGATTATGGGCAATAGAATAACCCTTCACCAAAGCAGAGGATACTATAAAAATATATATTTAAATAAGTATAAGTACAAGTACTATTGAGATAACTAACTTATCTAAACATATAAGTTAATCATCTCAATATGAAGAGGGAGCGGGCACTGATGGTCTAGTAGACAGAATGATAATGATAGTGGGATAATGTAACAGTGCCAGTGAGAGACAAGAACAGAAAATAGAAAAAAATATTGTCACAGATTAGTCCAGAGGTAGTGGAGAGGTAGTGGGCTGCTTTCTGTTTACGGTGAGGCGGAGTTGCCATGGCAGTGGCAGGCATGGGTTCAATTCCCCCGGTCGACGGAAATCTTTTTTCTATTTTCTGTTCTTGTCTCTCACTGATCCCTGGCACTGTTGTTACATTATCCCACTATCATTCTGTCATCTCAATAGAGTACTTGCAGTTGGACTTATTTTTCTTTATCCACAACAAGAACCCTACATCTTGATATTTTCTCATATAAATTACTACAAATTACAAAGGATAACCATGACATTGACACCCACGTCCAAGATCATTATCAATGATCAATCTAGTTGATACAACAATTATGTTACCAAGAATATTGTATCTGAGACGGACGTTGAATTCGGAGGTCCCCTCGGTTGTAAGCAGCGTTTGTCCTTGTCTGATAATTGTATTTGCGCCTAACAACACAGGCAGCATGTGGCGTAATAAGTGTTGAGTGTTCCGTTGCTTTCACAGGGTAAATGTGCTACTGTAAAGTGCTCAGAGCATGGTGATGATCGTGGATAAGCGCTATATAAATGCCATTCATTATTATTATTAGCACTCAAAATTAATTTGGCACACAGAACCACAGAAAGTATTAGTCTAGATTTTTAAAAAATGTAACGAATCAGCTATACTATAACTATAACTAGATACTACTACTACTGGCTAGTCTGACTCAAGAGATACTGAGATAGTTCTTTCCAAAAAAAGGGTGAGGATGGGTAACGAAAGAAAATAATCAAACATGTGACAAGTGACAGTGTGAGTATTGAAGAAGTTATGTTCGTATCCATATAGCGTTAAATGGAATAAAATAAAAAAATTAGCAAAAAATTCCACGAGGAAGTTTACAAAGCCCCCAGGGAGGATCGAACTCCCGACCCCTGGTTTACAAGACCAGTGCTCTAGCCACTGAGCTATGGAGGCTTGCGATCCGTTACCAATATTTAAAGTATATAATCTATAAATTGTTTTCTATATTATTTCCTATGCCTATTATTTTCTTAATACATTTAAAGCTTGTTATATATGTTGCGTAGTTGCGCATGATTGGCAATTAAGTATATTATTTTTCCTCCCTATTATTGTTGATTGTTTACGATCTCCTATTATTACTATTATCGGAGAGTTATATTGCAGCAGGGAGTTCATTCTGTTAATTCGTATATACCTAGTTATGGTAAGATTTATGTCCCATTCATTTGTGTTTTTCTGGCCCCCTTCACTGTGCTTGTTTCGCCAACAGCAAGCAACGAAAGTGAAATACTATTCGTTTTTGGAAGAGGGATTTGAAAGTTTGAAGTGATAATATGTATGGTAAATAACCAATTGCCAGTGCTTGATTTATTATGGGGATCAAGGGGGCAACTCAACTGCTCAAGCTCAGACTCTCTGTCTTCGGCCTCCCGATGACTCGATAAAAAGAAAGTATTAAATAAAACCACAAAACAAAATGTGTACACTTATCCACTGTATTATTGCCGGTACCGGTACACTTTGTTATTATTATTCTATTTTTATTTTTATGGTTCTATTGATTTTGTTAAAAGGTGCTTGAACTTGAATCAAACTTGTCTCTACCTAGGCAAGTGCGCGTTTATAACCGCATTGAGGGCTGAGAAAGACGAGAGTTGTTGCTTATTTCGTTTCTACAGATATCCTTTTTATGCTCAGTGTAAGATGACTAATACTAATACCTACTACATATATAACAGATCATTCCAACGTAACGACATGTCACCCGCTAACACAATATTCACTATATTTGGCTCATTATTATTATCAAATATATTTGTGTCGTTGCACATTGCAATCATCCGAATTAATCATTTTACTTTTTTTTTTCTTGCTGTGACATGCGCACTGGTCAAGGTAAAGGTCAAGCTATCAGATATAGATAGAATAATATTAATATCTTTAAATTATTTCTCAACAGAGAAAATCAGAGCAAAGACGACCATGATTCAAAACACAATCTCAAAACCCAAGACTATGACAACACAATCATTAAAATGAGACCAAATAAGCCAGGGCTTTTGGACACAGCGTTTATATAGCTAATCTGCTTTCACTATATCGCTGGGAGTTGTGGCGTGCTCCTGTAATCCAGCTACCTGGAGGCTTGAGTCGGAGAACGGTTTGAGGGTGGGAGTTCTGTCCTCTGTCGCACCATGTCGATCGGGTGTCCACGCTAAGCCTGGCATCAATATGGTGGTCTTGGGTGAGCCCGAGACTTCCAGGTTGTCTAAGGAGGGACGAACCGGCCCAGGGGGGAAACCCAGCAGGCAAAAGTCCTCGTGTCGCGCAGTAGTGGGATCGCACCCGTGAATGGTCGGCCGTTGGCAGCCCGTCCAACAGAATCGGACACGGTTCTTATTCTTTTTATTCTTTTTTTTAAAATTCACAAATAAAACATTTTCACACTTTTTTGTTGTTGTTGCATCTAATCTTTATGACACTTTCTAGATGTAAAATTGAACATTCCAAAATCGACATTTAATTTTAATCGTGTTGTGACTGGGGATTGGCTAACGGGGGGAAAATAGAATTATGATAATATATGTTTTTCGAGATGTGGCGCTATATAAATGTATATTATTATTATTATTATTATTATTATTATTATGTTGTTACTTTTCCATACTGTCCCCAAAATAAAGAGTACGATTGTTCTCTTTGTAGGCCAATGTACATTATATGTTTCATTTCACAAAGGAGCCAATTCTTTTACGGCGGAATATGTTTTATCCCCCCCCCCCCCATCCCCCAATTCTTCCTAAAAATAAATGGTAAACAAAAACAAAAAAAATACAAAAAAATACAAAAACAAGAACCAAAAACAACAAAAAACCCATACAGAAACAAAACAAAACAAAACAACCAACAGAACATCCTAAACAAAAACAAAGAAAATATATTTTTTAAAAAGAAGAAAATAAATGAACAAATATAAATACATTATCATAATATTTGTGTCGTTGCAAATGTCCGGAACAGCTTACTTGTTTTTCTTGCTGTGACATGCGCACGACTGGTCAAGGTAAAGGTCAAGCTAATAGTTCTAATATTAGAATAATAATATTATTATCTTTAAATTATTTCTCAACAGAGAAAATCAGAGCAAAGGCGACCATGATCCAAAACACAATCTCAAAACCCAACAACACAAGCATTAAAATGAGACCAAATAAGCCAGGGCTTTTGGACACAGCGTTTATATAGCTAATCTGCTTTCACTATATCGCTGGGAGTTGTGGCGTGCTCCTGTAATCCAGCTACCTGGAGGCTTGAGTCGGAGAACGGTTTGAGGGTGGGAGT
>JARFNW010159659.1:4130-18188 GCA_031763155.1 Dirona albolineata
GCTGTCAAGGGGTTATTTTATAGTAGGTAAACTCAATTGCAAATGATACCATGAATCATTTTAAACAAGATGCTGTGATCATAATAAAATTCTGTTGTCTACAAACAGTATTACTCTGTAAATAACTCTTATAGTGAAAAGTCGTACATTTCACAAGTCTGTTTTTTTTTTGTCACTCTGTAACGACTCTCAATGATATAAGTTGGTTCAGTTTTCAGTCACTTGTCACCCGAACAGCGTTTATGTCCTATTCATAGTGTTTAGTGTTTTGTTTGAAATAGTCGGGATATGATTAATAATGCTAGAAAAAATATTGACTGTTATGTAAGTTAATCATATTGTACTATATACCAAGAAGTTGTTTATGTGTGTGAAAGATTGATAGGAAAAAATTGTTGTGATTTGTATTCAACTTGGATATTTCATTTCTTGTCATTTGAAGTAATTTGTCCAGCTCGGTAAGACATGGGGGTTTTAGTTGAGTTGAATGTGTCTTTGTTTTATTTTAGAAATGTCTCACTCTACGAGGGTGATATATTGTGGAATGAGTATTTATAAGAATTTTATTACATTGAGAAATTTATCTTCCCCGTTAAGCATGGCATGAGCTTAGTCTGCTGATGTGTTGTGAATCATAAAAGTAATTTTAGTGTGACGTGTAGAGAACATATATTCATATGCAGTGTTGGAGATTGTTTGAATGTGACCTTGATTGGTAATGATTGATGAAATATTGATTGATGAAATATTGATTGATTAAATGTACTAGTCATGACCAAAAGTGGCTCACACTGAGTTAGGTCATATATTTGATATGCCTGTTTCAGGTAACATGTAATCTCATAAAATGGTGCTATATTATTACATACTATTATATCTTTATGTTTGGACAATGTTACATATCATAATTGTCGATATCAGTCATCAAAATATTGCCAGGTTTTATATGTCAAAATTTGTTCTTATCCCCAATCGATGGAAACAATATTTCATGTCATGTGAAAAAAAAATGTAAGCTTTCATTTCTTTGTTCCTTTTCTGTATTGTCAAAGAAATGGTTTAAAACTATGTGTTAAATATGTTACATTTATCTAAATATACAAGTGGGTCTCTAATTTGAGGGGTTATATATGAAAAGATGTATTTAATTACTTCTAATCTTTGAGCAATTGTTTTAAATCATAAATGTTGATAATTATACTCTGTAGGGCTATACATGTTACTATGTGAATCATTCATGGCCTGGTTCTCTGTGATGCAAGTGGTGTCAAAAGTCTGCCATTTGTATTTGTAAATTATCCACAGTTCAGTTATAGTTATAAATCTTATCCGTTGCACTGTTTTAGAAAAAAAAAACCCAACAATTTTTAATCATCTGTTGTGTAAGGAGTGACTAGTGTATGAGTTCATTCATTGCCTTTTCATTTACTTGTACATCTTCATTGTTCAGTTTTGTACATTTTTTGAAATTATATTATTTCCCTTACATCTCACCCCACCTTAATTTTCTTTCCCTTTAAATGCTGAAGAAAAGGCAGTGAGCAGGAAAGGAGGAGGAAGGGGGAGAGGAACAAGAAGGCAAGGATTGAAAACGATAGTGACAAAATTGAAATGCGACCACTATATAGCTATTGATATTAAAATCCACAATGTCTCATAATCCATCTCAAAGTTATCTGTAAGTTGGTGATGTGCTTGGGTTGGAATGACTTAATTGAAATGACATCAATGTTTTTATCTGTCACAAACTCATGATACCATATGGCATGTTTGGACATTTGTTTAAAGCAGGTATACCCAACGCTGTTTTGCTAAACCCAACTTTCTAAGAAATGTATATCAAGAGCAGTATCATTATATTATTCAAATTAGAGTCAGGACTTGTGGCATATAGGATCTAGTATTGGGGAAGAAAAGAAGACTTTAAAATAATTTTAATGAGACTGGTTGAAAGATATTATGTTGCAACGTGTTCGTTCTCACACGAAATATTGTTACATAATGCTTTTTAATATTTGAAGCGCTATTGGTAACCATGGAAAAGGTGCATCATTGCACTGTCAAAATATGCCTTTTCAGAAATGCTTTTGGTGTTACCAATGCTTTTATTTCTCCTTATTTATCCAAATAATGTTAATCTGAAATGATCCAATATTTTGGATTAACTATTTTCGAGTGAATAGCAATTCTGTTCTTTCTATTGAACAGCCACAAAAATCAAATAAATCCCCAAAAAAATTCCTCATTAACAGTTTGAGGATGGGGTGGCAATTCAACATGATGATAAAGTAAAATTGACTTTTTCAGCCTTGTGGTTGTTTGTGGCTCCTGTTTTCTTGTAATTCTCAATTATCTTTTGGTACTTCAAAATCATTTTTGTTAACCGATCAGTAAAATTAATTGTAATAGAATCATGCATATTTACATCCCTATGCCTTCTTTTTCGCAGTGCATTTTCGATACAACATCAAGGAGAAATAGTTGCAAGAATTAGTTTGACAAATCTGATCATTTCAGTACTTGTAAATTGTAAAGTTGTAATCACTATTTATCATTTGTAGTGTGCTACAGAGAATATTGTACATTTTTTCCTGACAAATGATAGTAGGTGTATTTTGTGTTTATAAAATGTCATTGTCTTTGTGACCAGTTATTTTTTAAATACCCAATTAAATATGAATGAAATAGCTACATGTTTTGTTGTTTTCACACTTCTTTTCCTTTCCCAATGTTAGAAATACAATGGATGTTGATTTAAACTAAATTTTTCGGGGGTGCAAAGCTATATTATTATGACGAAATCAAAGATTGTTATGCAGTCCCAGATATTAGCGGTACAGGGGCTCTGCCTGTGTTTGATCTCAGACAGCGCACTCGGATCAAGAATTTACCAAGGAAGAGGAAGGCCCATAAAGTAAAGCATAGAGCCAGAGCTTATTATCCCTGGTTCTCATAGGAAATGGACGTTTAGTGACAATATCCCAACCTTCTGGATAGGACGCTGGTCTATCGCAGATTATGTCTCTAGTTGAGTGGTGTTACCTATATATACACCTGGGTCGAATGAGGCAATTAGGAGTTAAATTTTTTGGCCAAGAAAAAACCCCAAAGTGACGGGTATAGGATACAAACCCACAACCTTTGGCATGATACTTAGCTGTGTTAACCACTGTGCCATCGCTCCAACTTTGCGCAAGCTACAAGTTAATGAATTGAATCTGAACGGGAACAGCTGTGCCACACATGTGAAAACAGATGGTTGCCTGAATTACTGATGATACCAGTGTCATTCTGATGCAAAATTGCTATTCCTTTTATAACGATGAAAGAATACAGTCGACTCCTCAGGGTTGAGAAAAAAGTTAACAAAGATGGTAAATTTAATTGATACAGGGTTTGACAAAAATGTCTGGTCATATCCTCTAAAAGAAGTAGAAATGTTATCTCCTCTTCAGAAAAATGTCCTGTTGAAAGGATATTTTGATAAGTTGTGAAAGATTTTTAAATGTTTGCGACCACATGGTATGAAGCCATACGGAGCAAGATGATAATACACTGCTGTACATACTTTCCTGTTTCTCTGCCTGAGCTTGTGTCATTCTATCCATTTTCTATAGGTGCACAAGCACTCGACACTCGACACAGCTTTTGAATAATAGCCAAGATAATTACTATAACTATAGTAAATTAATGGGATCTCTTATAATGGCATTGGCTTATAATGGTTATTTCATGTCAGTCCCACCGATGTCGTACAGTAGTCATTTGCCGTCCATGAAGATTACTCCAGTAGCATCCAATTATATGGTGTACTGCAGCGTACTGCAGAAATATATTCAAAGATGGTACGGGTCGTGTTTGTACAATGATGTATGTATATCCCAAGGTCTCAAATATTTGCAATCTTGCTCCACTGTTTTGTCGGTCATAACCCATCTATACACAGCTAAGCATTGTTGGGCCCAGCTGTGAATGATTAACAAGGAACCCCCACAAAGAAACTTGAGCTAAAAAACCAAAAGATCTAAATATGCACACAAGTATCTCAAACATTAAAGTAGCCTTACTCAGGGTAGGCAGTTAAGACAGGCAGGTGATCAGTCAATTGTTTAAATCCTTGTAATGCTACTAACACTAACAGGCTATTGGATGGTGCTCATTTTCTGGCCAGAAAAATATATTTTAATGTGGACTGTGTTAACCTAACAACACAGTTGCCGAAAATCAGCATTACAATGGATAAACAGACCCGTTAAAAGATAAAGATGGGTTTATGGTCTGTATCCTCTTGCATGTACAGGCTCTTAACATCATTTATCCCCCAGCAGGCTGTGTCATTCAATATCTTTCACAACTCCTAACGGGAGCATACAGTAGTAGTTTGGCTGATCATGCTAACACACTGACAATATATTATGATGAATTAATATTGATTATATGATATAATTTATCTTTGCTCAACGTCAAGCAAATAGTTGTAATTAAAAACAATCCTAAGTAACAACCCATCTAGCCACCTGGGTGCGTAGATGGCAAATTATACACTATCGACCAGGATGAGTAATTCACAATTCCAGTGGAGGATATCATTTTACGTCTGGCTCAACTGTGACAGTGACAACACTTCATCAAGGACACATTCAACAATTTACTCAGATCCTGATAGTCTCCCTGGCTCCCTTCCTTTGTTATAACACACTTCTAGAACTTCCAGATTTGTATTGAAAAGATCAGTGGTAAGTTGTAAATCTTCATTGATATTTGCATTGTAATATCAAATTGGGATTGTATCAACACATCAGTGAAAAAATCCTGACAACATTTGGAAAACTTCACATTTTCATGCATTTTGGTCATCTGAACCTGCTTTTGTTGGGAGAAACATTGCCAGGGGTGGAATATATACTTTCCTTTGCATCTCCGATGTAAAAATTATAATTTTATGATATTTTTTTTCTGTTTCAGCTGAAGGAATTAATAAGATTATCTATAAATTAAATGTGTGTATAAAAAAGTATGATGGTATATTTAAAAATGTGGAGCGTGATCTGATAGTCATGCTTATTTCGGATGTAAAAGTAAGACACATAAAAACCAAGAAAGGAAGACTAACAAATGGATTCAAAGTTATTCTGTTATCTTTAATAGCAATTAACATTGCCCCAAAAATACATGAATAGAACTGAATCCTTGCATCAAATGGAAAAAAGCAGGACAAAATGATACTTTTCCTTTTTTTTAGTATAGCATCTGGTCAAGGGGGGGGAATTTCATTTATAACTTCTCCAATGGTAAAATCATATTGCATACATGTATTTTATTAGTGTAAAGAAAAAAAGGAATCCCCCAAAATCACATCTGTTCTGTACAACAAGACAACACAAAATGACATGTATTGTATTTCAATGTTATCAATATTAATATTATGCTAAACTTGAAAGTTGAGGTAATTGACTGTATGTTGATCTTGTTTTGTTAGTAAAAACAATTTAATTCATTCATTTCTCTTTGTTAAATCAAGAGAATATTGTAATGTTGTTAATACTATTTTAAAATAGCCAATCTTTATGTTCAGTTGAGTCCCCTGTTCTACTAACACTTCAACAACAAATAAAAACCTTGCCAAATGACAAATATTGAATTTAGCTACAAAAAGAAATAACAAAAGTCTTCCTTTTCAATCTGATTCAATGCCAGACAAGTGCGTCATGGAGTGATTGCAATGACTTGAAAGAGATGTTGCGATCATTTAGAAGCAGTTGGATTAACAGAGTAGTAGAGACAAGAGGGAAACATAAGAAAAGAGTTGGATTTGAGAGCGATGAAAAACAAAGGAGAAATGGTTAATTAGTTTGAAATGTATCATTGCTTAAGACAAGTGATGTTGAAAAAACAATTTTGTTGCTGGATAAATATAAATTATTTTGTTGTTGTTGTTGTAGTTGATGTTCAAAGTGAATGACTTATAAATCTCTTATTTATTAACCAATGATCAAGTGTGAACTCAAATATTCAATTAATACAAACAATTCTGTCCATTTGGATTGTCAACTCACATTTAAAATCTCAGATCTTTGATTGATTATAAAGTTGAAATAATGACAATAATATGAAATAGAATAAGATCTTGTAAATCTAGCTCAGCTATATTCTGTAAATGTCTTTTTTCAACTTTGTAAAAAATGATATTCCAGATTACTTTTGACACACAAAAATGATGGCCGTTAGACGCTGATCTTAAAGATTCAAGATCATTTGAGGAAGGGCACACAAAATTGACAAAAAATCTATAACAGCATAACAGTAATATGTAGTCAGAAAACAGATATATAAAATACATAAAATATTTTCAATGCAGAAAAATTGAACACCTGCACTTAAATTGGAAGACAGAATAGATAAAAGTATCTTTTATAATGATATGAAATCAAAATAAAGGTTCTTGTAAGTTTAAAAAATATCGATTAAACATTATACCCATTAAGACTTTGATGTACGTCGTAAAAATTTGTCTGAAAAAGGTTGTACCTGAATGAAATACGAAAACCAAATTGGGGCGGGGGTTTATTTTCAGATGCTTGAAATTTGTGAATAAAATAATGGATCTTACATTTTATAAATCCTTTGACATCATGCATACATCTAAAAGATTGAGAAATGTAAAATTAGTTAAAATAATGAAAGACGATTTCAACCATCTCTTTCCGAGGGTACAGTTGATGAAGAGAAGTGGGAACTTGATCCATAAATAGACACACTGAAACCAGAAGATATTATACTCCTTTTCCGCCCTTTGCAGTTTACAATTACCACCTGACCATTTCCTGATTTATGCTGTTTCAGTATGTTTATTCCTGTTAATGTGTCCAGGTTGTTCACTTGTTAGATATTGTCAGCAAATCACAATTATGGAGTCTATGAGTCTGTGTGACTTGGTTTTTTTGGTGTGTGTAAGACAATTTGTAATATTCATTTTTTACTAAGGTCAATGTTTTAAAGATGTATTAAGATGACTTCATTATTGCAATAAAAATTTGAACACTTTTGAAAACAAAGTAAAATTTATAATAAGTGATAATGCCTTATACATTCAATACAACCCTCAGCTGCCACAACAACACACTGACAAAATGTTACATAAACAAGCACTCATTGGTAAATACATTCACACAGGAACACATTTGAATGAAACACTTGCTTAAAAAGAAAGAATAAAATAATGGAAGGCGAAATATATCATACTTTGTCTTGATAAGTCACAGGCCATTCGTTTCCAATAGAACATTTGGATGTAAAGTTATTGGAAAGAGCCTTACACAGCAGGGTAAGCGAAATAAATAACGGAGGAAAAGAGAATTGGAAAAAAGTCTTGATTTTGGATTTTACGACAGAGAAAATTTATGTCTAAGCTAGTTTAATTTCTTTGCAGATTTATTTAGGTTGGAATGTGTTTTGTGTTCATTATGCACTCAGACTTGTGACATGATTGACATTATAGATAAGCAGTGATGTTATATTGCACATTACTGTTACCCACAAACTTCAGATAAAGCATTAAAGACCAAATTTTACAATACACTCTTGAAAACAGAGCATACATAATATCGAGGACATCTTATATCATCTTGGATTATAGTTATGGGACACAGGTTCTGTCCTGCAAGGCCTTTAAAAGAGCTGCTGTTTATCCCAGTTTCTGTGGCATGAAATAGACCAAGTAACGATTTGACACCATTTGGACAGGACGCTGGTCTGTCACAGATTAGCTCGCAAGAGCTGTTGGCAGGGAACCATTCCTACACCTGGGTGGGATGGAGTGAGGCAATCCAAGAGAAGAATCTTTCCCGAGGATAACCACTAACAACACAATGCAGAAAGACAGGCTCAAACTCAAGTCTTTAGCATGGATTCAATGCATTTTATAACCTCTAAATCTCCATGGATATAACAAGTACATTTCAAATGCGAGTTTTGGACAAAGTTTTACTGTCTTTTGTGACAAAATCTCCTTAGATTTTCTTCAATGACTGAGGCAAACATTAGGCCAACAGAAAAATACCTACTACATAGAATTGTGTGTTACAAATTGTGTTATTTAAAGTGTAAGACATGGCTGATCACACTTGTTTTCATTTTCTGATTCATAAAGAGTCATCAGCTCTGTTTTGTGCTGTGCGTGTAGTTGGGGGTGTCTGTACAGAGATTTTTGAGAAGAATAGGGCTGTAGGTTTGCATATTGCCGCTGTGGCTGAACATCATGTTGGGCCCAACATTGCTTTCCTAAAAATAGGCAAAGGACCACAAAACAAATAAAAATATTATGAAATAATGAATACATGTACTGTTTCATGCATCAACCAAATACAAAACAAATAAATTTTTAGTGTCAATAATAATCTTTTTTAGCCATTTCTACAAGTGTTTCATCCAATTGAAGAAGATTGCAACTAAATAAATGATGAGGATGGAGGGTGAGGTAAATTCTTACGACAGATATCAGAATTTGTAGATGAAAAAATATCATGAGTATTAATCTTTTGTTGCAATAAAAAATATATATTTGTTTTCAATTTTGATCCAAAAGAGCACTTGAAGATAATTTTGTAAAAAATATTAGGGATAATGTTACAGTTATACATACAGCATACGTATTAAGGGTTAGAATCTCACGATTCAAATATTTCTGATTCAAATATTTCTCTGACATTAATAATGAATGCTTCCATGTTAAGAAACTGATTTTGCACTATTTAAGCCAATAACAGATTTTGACTTCTGAGTGAGGAGCATATTAATAAAACATTCCTCATGGCAAAAACAGAACAGCACTCTATCACAGATTTACTGCCCCAGCTGTTGGCAGACATGCATTCGTTCCATCCAATACAGTTGTTACCGTCTTAGAGTATGATTCACCTAAAGGCCCGTTTCAGCTGAGAGCCTGGTCCATGTATGGGCTCGTTCCACCTCAGAGCCTGATCCATCTAAAAGTTTGGTCCACCTAAGAGCATGGTCATCATACGAAACATTGTTTTTATTTAATAACAAAATTTAGCCCTCTATGAGAACGGTCACTCAGAGTGAATACATTTAAGAGTGCATGCACTTTTCTCATCTCCAGAGGACTGTGCTCTTAGGCGAAGGCTCCTGTACATTTAATTTGGAAATCATTAGCATACAGGGATTAAGAAATTGAATAACCCGACAGTCAGCCATATTTCAATACGACCAACTAACTCTCTTAGACCGACATTATTATTATAATTCATTTCAGACCTGAGTGAGTTTCATTCTTATTCAGTTGAGATTAAAAGGGGCTCTGACATCATGTTTCAGGGAGGGGCCAATTAAACATCAATGAGTTGGTCACATGTCGTTTGGCACACAAGAGATCTACAACTTCAATCTTAAAAAGTGGTCACTCTTTACATTGCTTGCTAATTTCAGGTGACTGCTTGAAGTTGGTGAGGGTGTTCAACAGGCTTTCTGCTCCTTAGTGTGCCTTCTTTTTCGGCTTCCTTTTCTTCGACCCTGACTTCTTCCTGTTGTTAATCTTAATGGCCCCCAAGGAATGGCCGCAAAGAGCATCAAGTTGGTTTTGTAAAAAGCCGATGTCACTGTCAGTGTTTTCCACATCCCTTTCAAGTGACGCAAATTCTTTTTCACAGGCCAGTCTCTGTTCATCGCTAGAAACACGTTGGCGCTTGTCATGAACAGCCAACCTGATGGGAGAAACAAATTATAGAGAAAGGGCCATTTTACAATAGTGTTAAAACATAAAATATAATTTGAAAAGTAACATTAATAGCAAATATGTTCAAATAATAATACTAATATTAATAATAATAATAATAATAATAATAATAATAATAATAATAATAATAATAATAATAATAATAATAATAATAATAATATACACTTGTATTGTTATTTCTCTCCCCTTTATAGTTAGGGCTCCAGATGAGATAAATTGGCCATTTAGTCACTTGTGTGAAACATGCTTTTTCACAGTAGGCTGTTTGTCTTAATTTCCTCATTTATAGACTTTCCAGCTTTGTTTCTATGCGCTGTCCGATGCTGGATTCAGAAATAAATGTGCATGTTATTATTATGATACAGGGACCTGTGGACCCACTGCATTAGGTTTCTACAATTCATTCAATCCCAGGAATCTAATATTGGATTGCCATTACTTTGGTGTTATTCTATCAAGAGATATCTTTAAAAAAAAATCCATCTAAAATCACCAATGAAGCATTGTCGATGAATGGTAATTTCAAAACCGAATGATCCAAGAAGCTAAAATCTATGCAATCTGCATGCCCCTATTATAGACATGATATAAACACAAATGCACAATATTATATTCAAAAAGAATAATAACTATAAAAAAACTGGTCCTGAAGATAAATCTCTTGAAGGTAGACTAGAGCATTTTAAGCATTTTTTTTTCATCTAAAAAAAGAAAAAGAAAGAAAAAAAAAAGACATGACATCTTAAAACAACAAGAATACCTTTTCCTTTTCAACTGCGATTTCTTTTCTTTAAGTCCCTCAATGGCTTCCTTCAGCTCTTCTTCATTCATGCCTGGTCTGTGGACTTCCACCAGAGGGAGCTCTGGAGAGTGACTGCACAATACGGATGAGGAATGATCAAGTTTAACACTTTCCTTGGCACTGTTGTCTAGTAACGGTATAGATGTGATGGAAATGGGAGCGATGGCTGGTTTGTGTGGGGTGGACACGTCATCATGGACCAGCTTTCCATGAGAGATTTGCAAATTTGACATTGCCGACGACAGCAGCTCATCTTGACTCATTCCTTCCCCTTGATCCTCGGATTGAATATTAACAGATTCTAAACAATCGGCGCTGCTTTCACTTCCACTTAAGTCATTGGATGATAAAGTAGAGTTTTGATCAACTTGTGCGATACGATTGCCTTCCTCAGTGGATTCTACTGATTTTGCAACCCTTTGAGACTCTTCGGTTTCAAATTTGTTTTCAACAGGTTGCACTTTAATTACTTTGCCAGTTTCATCAATTTCAACTGTGACAAGAGCATTTGGGGTTAAACCACCGTTATTTGGTTCAACATCTTCATAGAATGATTCTTTACGGTTGGTGGGAAGTTTATCATTATCATCATCTTCCTCTTCAAACTCTTCATCAGGATTCATATTGCCAAAAGTCATCACATCGGAAGACAATGTGTTGTCAATGTTGGACGATTTAAGTGAATCTGTGGATGATTCACAGGTCTGCCCATTGATTCTAGTAGTATTTCCACCAGACAAAACACTGTTTAAATCCTTTTCTTGGGTTTTTGATTTCCGGCGTAGAGAACGTTTCAAAACCCGTGAGTATTCATCTTTCGATTCTGGTGGTGTCTGTTTGACGCTGTCTGTTGGTTGGGATGTTTGTGGAGTATTTTGATTGGAAGAGTTACTTTGAATAAAATGGAATGAAGGAGACTGGGATGTAGATGAGATGGGCGAGGCCAATGAATACGGTGATGATTTAGAGACAAATGTTAATGCTGGTGCTGACGATGAGGATGATGATGATGATGACGTTGACGATATTGATAATGCTGTTTTGCAGGTGGATGGAACAATGGACGAACATTCATTTTGGTTATGTGTACATGGTTGGGACAACAAATGGTCTGAAGAAACAACATTGGAGGGATTGTTTTCAACTCTGGAAGATTCATCACTTGTATTGCTTTGATAAGAATTGCTATTTTTGGGTGAATTATTGGAATGGTGGGGGGTACAAGATTCTAACACAGAGTATCCACATTTCACTTCATCTTTCTCTGTCTCCTCCTCCTCCCCCTCTGCCGCAATGGCTGTATTTACAACATCCACATGTTCTCCGTCACTGTCTGAATTATTCCCTTTAACACTGTAAAACCCACTGTCCGTCGTGTGCTTCTTTTTCACGTTTGCCACGGGGGGACCCGATGACTCCTTTACAAACGTATGCAATGGCTCCTCAATGTTACAAGGTGTTTCACTGGCCAGGCTTTCGAAATTAGATGGATATTCACTTTCAGGAGAGTTCTTATCACTTGAAATTAGCCACGGAGCTGAAGCATCTTCTGGACTTGAGCCATCTTTGGAAGACATCAAGCTTTGGAGAGTAATATCCATGTCCTGGGGAAAAAATGAAAATGATTTGGTCATGCCATTCAATAGCTGTCTTAAAAAAAGAACAGAAGAAAAAAATGAGACTAGACAATGTGTACTCAGTGTTCAGCTGTGATGTATCTTTCTTATTTTTACATGATATCTTTTAAAAGTGCTTAGGGAAACTCTCTTTGGACACAGAAAGATCATATAAAATGAGACACCTTATTATAAAAGGACATCTGCCATAGGACTGGTCCCAGAGAGCCTTGAAATATATAAACCAATAAAATGAAATCCGCTACATTTCTGTCTTTCAAACATAATTATAATAGAAAAAAATCTCTTCAGATGAAATATTTAAGGTACTGTAGTCACATACTACTAATAATATGTCATACTGAAATTTCAATTTAGATTTCTTGGGAATCGACACGACAGAGCCTTGTGAATTTTGAAAGACTATGAGGAAAAAAAATCCTTCCCCCAGCCAGGATTCAAACCACAGACCTCCATGGCAATCAGGCTAGAAGACGAAATAGGTGTTTGCAATTCAACTCAATCCTAATCACACTCAACCCATAAGTTTCTTCATTATAGACGGTAAGTCCATGAATCGCCCCTCATCATCAATTTAAAGAACAAAGCATGAAGAGGTGCCGTTGGAGAAAGAAAATAAAAGCAACATTTTATTGCTTAATCTTTACCGCCACTCATGGGTCAAACTGACCCACCCCATGTACCCACCCAATCACTGTGACTGAATGAATCCACTCATGGGTCAAACTGACCCACCCCATGTACCCACCCAATCACTGTGACTGAATAAATCCACTCATGGGTCAAACTGACCCACCCCATGTATCCACCCAATCACTGTGACTGAATGAATCCACTCATGGGTCAAACTGACCCACCCCACTGTGACTGAATGAATAAGTAGCTAATATAATAAATAACTACAGGTAGCCAAACGTATATTTACATTTTTATGATTCTGAAAACTGTCATAACTTCATTTCAACCCAATAGGTAACAAAACATGAAAATATAATTTCCATCACTACTGGTTTCTTGGTGCTCCGGACAGAAGTAAACCTGTTGTAAAACACTTTGTCATAATACCAGTCAAGACATTTTTATGATTCGTACAGGACAACTGCCTTAACTTAATTTCAGTGCAATGTGTAACACAACATGAAAACACAATTTCCAACACTACTGACTTCTTGGTGCACAGAGCCTAGGGCAGAATTAAACCTGCTGTATAAAAACACTTTGTTATAGAACCAATCAAGGCATTGAAGTATCCTCTCACCCATTGCTTGAGTACAGACAGACTAAGTAGACTGGGAGCGTCCGAGGGCCGCCTGGTGATGATTGGCTTTGTGTAATCTTCCAGACCTTCGGGAACGGAAGAAGTGGATGTTTCAGCCACCAGTATCTGTACCCAGCCAGGCATCTCTTTGGCACAGACAGGCTGTAGTAGTAGAAACAATGGTCAAGTTATTAATTGGATTGAGAAGAAGGCCTTGGGTGTTATTTGTGAATTAGCGTTAATGGTTTAGAGTTGTGGTGAAAGTAGTTGATGGTGATGGATATGATGATTGTTATAATATCACTATTCAAACTTATTCTGTACCTTATGTCTTCCATTTAGGGATCACTAATTGCGTTAGTGTCTATTATTATTATTATTATTATTCAGCTCACTGGGGTACTATGTATGTCACTTTTCGACCTTCAAACCGATAGCTCATAAATGTTTAGGGTATTACAGGGGAACGAAACACGTACCATGTTACTTTTAATCTGCACCAAAATATTTCATATGTTCTCGTTTCCTGCCAAAAAGCATGATATGATTATGATGATGATGATAACACGAGAGAGAGAGAGAGAGAGAGAGAGAGAGAGAGAGAGAG